>AWUE01019527.1:0-33032 GCA_001974825.2 Corchorus olitorius
TTTTTATAAATAATGATCAAACATTAAGGTTGGTTGATCAAAGATGGATATCTAATTAGGAATTGAGAGAGTACTAATTAAGAAAAATTAAACTTTTACTACTAATTTTGATTATGAAGAAGAAAAAGTGAAGGATGTTAACAAAACAAAAAGCTGCGGCTCCCAACAGACACGTATATTTGGGGGATCCAATCATGTGGCGCTGCTTTTAAGGGTCCCTTTAATCATCTTTTGTCTTTTCTTTTTGGTCCTTTGATTTCAATTTTGATGATCATTTTTTTTAATTTAAACTTTTCATCGGAATATCAAAACTTCCTACTTCCTTTGCCTTTGCCTTTGCCACCATGAAATCAAATCTAAGAACAACAACAATGTTGGCCCCCTCCCTTCTCCTCAGCCACCACCATGCCTTTTTTCCTTTTCTATAGTCATTTCTCATATAGAATTCATTTAAAATTAAGGTGGCATTGTTGACAAATTCGAACCAATTAATTAGAGTTAAATATATCAAATTAAACTTAATTACGTGATCCTTGATGGATACTGCAATATTTCTGTGTAATTATCAATGTAATATGATATTAGAGGCTTAAAACACTAGTACCAAAAAAAAGGCTGAAAACACACGGTTAATAAAAATAAGTACTATATTAAAAGTGATAAACGACTTGCATTTAAGCCCTTGACTCAATGGTATAAGTGCATGTTCCCTGAAATCTAATGATTTTAAGTTCAAATCTTACTACACGTCAATTGCAGGTGAGTTTTGTGTCACCTTATATGTGGATTTTGTGCCCCTTTGTGAGTTTGCGACTTTATCTCAAAAGGATATGAAATAAGAACACATGTTTGATTCTCAAAAATGTACTTGTTTAGAAGAATTTAACCTTTTATACTCTATTTTTTTCTACTCCTTTTATACTCTCATCACTTTCACATCAATTAGGATTTGAAATTTTTATATTTAAACTTAAACTAAAAGCTACAAATGGACAATTTGCATCTCGGACTTTAATTTTGGTCAATGTGCATGGTATTATTGGTACCCAAACTATCAATTTTGGACAATTAACACAAAAAATTGGTAGAGTTTTTGCATGTGTTACTCCAGGCTGTATAACATGTGGCAATTCCATTAAATTTCGGATGTTAATTGTCCAAAATTGATACTTTGGGTACCATATTAGTCAAAATTAAAATTTGTGGTGCAAATTGTCCATCTGTATTTAGTTTGAGATGCACTTTGATATTTAAGCCAATAACTAAACTTGGGAATTTATATTTTTTTGTGACAATCTTTTTCCTTTTTTTTTTCCCGAATGTATATTAACAATCAATACCTTTTTCATCCCTTCCCCTCTCTCTCTCTTTTTTCCAGCAAATATACCGTATTTAATTTGTATATGGATGTTTGTGTGTGGAAGGAGATAAGCAAGAAGAAAAGAATAAGACTCAAATTTTGAAGCAATTGATGTTTCCACTTATCCGCAACATTTTGTTTTCGAGTGTGTATAATATTGTTTGCGTTTACAAACAATGAATATACGAATGGAAAATACTTTATCAAAACAAAAGTACAAATACAAAATGGAAAATAGACAATAGAGTCAAATTAAAATAAATTGCAAATGACAAACGATCACATTGTGGGGAAATATTTATAGTAGAAAGAAAAAAAAATTGTATTCATATGTATAAATAATTGTTTAAATACAAAAGAGGAAAAAAAGTGTTAATCCTAAATACAACTATACAACTATATATACAAGTGGGAAAAATAAGCTCTTTTGAATTAATTTGTTGTATTTACTAACTCCTTTTAAATACATTTATACCAATTTTGCTATTATAATCCAGAAGCATAGTAAGAACAATAGAATTTCCCTACACTAAATTATAATATTCTTTCTTCAACCATTCTCACTCCATGCACAAAGGATATTAAACTAAACAAATTAATTGAGTAGTTGGGATGTCCTTTTTGTTCTCTTTTTATTATTTTTTTTAGAAGTGTTGATGATGTTTGTTTCTTGCTTGCATGGCTTGGGTGTAGCATTTTGTTCTTTCTCTACTAATAAACCCTTTGTAATTAAATCTATAATAATCAAAATAATTAAAATTTTATGACGTTTGGTTAGGATCACCCCCCAGATCACCAGTGATCAAAGATTACATGGGTTTATGGTGGTAATCCATATCACCCTTAGAGGGGTGATCAGGGGGTTATCCGGATTATCACACCAAACAAAAAAGTGTAACCAAACGGGATGATCTGAGATCACATGCCAAGATCACCACAAGTGATCAAAGATCACCACAAGTGATCAAAGATCACCCCCAACCAAACGCCTCCTAATTATTGTAAAATTACATAGTTTTACACCACATTTCATTTCTTGTTAAGATTTTCTTCTTCTTTTTTATTTTTTCAACCAAAAACAAAAAAACCCTCCCTCTATGGATCTAAATGACAACTTTTGTCAAACAGTACTCCCTTTCCTAGAAAGCAAATATTCTGTAACAAAGAATTTTGAGCAAAAACAATCACTCTATATCAAACACACTTTTATTTCCCAACAGGATCATGATAATCTATTTTTTTTTTTTCTTCTTACAGCCACTTATTTTCTTTCTTTCCTTTTCTTACTTTTTCATTTTGCTAGGCAAAAAACTATGGTATGATCTGTATTTGACATTGCTCTTTATTGACTACCAAGCAAAATTCTCAACACATCATCACCTGAGAAAACTTTGATTCATATATATAATGCTTTTGTCACAAAGATTAAGACACCAACATTCAAAATCTTTGCTATATCATCTTCCATGGATAAGGGTTTTCCATTTTTTCACTATATTTCAACATGACACAACATCAATTTGATGTCGAAATGTTGCCAGTATTCAATTGCTGAAGTAGCTTAATAAGACTGTGTTTGGTTAATTTGTAAAGAAATCAAAAAGAAAGAGAAAACCCAGAAATCCCTTTATACAGTATCTTGATTTCTTGACTATATATTTTACTTACTAAATTCCAAGTATGGTAATTTTTATAAAACCTTCACAAAAGTTTCAAAAAGTTTCTTTAAAATTTTCGAATTTGATTCATATTATAAAACTATGGTTGATCAGTTCTACTTTTTCTTTAATGTAATCTGGATTTCCAATTTTTTTAAAGCTGAAAGGGAAGGAATCCAAGAATTTGGTGTCATCAACAGGAAGCTTGCTAGCAACTAGGAAGCAACTCAGTTTTTTTTTTTTTTTTTTTTTTTTAGAGTTGTTAAGGATGATATATATAATACTATCCAAGGTATCTGAACCTAAGTAAAATCAGAAAAGGGCTAAAATTTTTCCTACTTTCAAGAAGTAAAAAACAGAGCCAAATTCAGTTAAAAAACACAGAAATCTTAAAAAATGTTACTACAAAGTTATTACCTTGAATTTGGAAAAACTAAACTAGTTTTTTGTTTTTTGAAAAAACAAAGAAAAGAGTAAGCTTAGGGGATGGAAATGGATTTGATGATGATGATGATGATGATGATTATTTTTGTTCTCTCCATCATTAGAAGGAAAAAACTTTTACTTTTCCCTCCTAATGGGTTTCGGAGATTTTTCCATTTACAGTAGATCGAAAAAGAGAGAAAAATGAAAAAGCTCAATTACGACCTAATCATTTTCATGTCACCTTTCCAGCCCTTCTCTCTTTTCTTCTTCTTCTTCAGCTCCAATTTTCCTTCGATCCCATAATTTTTTTTTCTTTTCTGATTTGACCTCCATTTTTTCCTACTTTGCACAGGAGGATCATGATGATGATTCATGGTACTAGTTTACAAAATTCTTGGAGCTTCTTCGTTTTTTAAAAATAACCCAACTCTGCCATTTCCCCTTATTTCCCATTTGGTTTTGGATTTGGTCCCATAATATTAACAAGTGAAATGATTCTGGGTTTTGTGTTTGGGCTTGTGTTTCAGTTCCATTGTTCAGGGCAATACCAATGAAGACTTGGGGGTTGTTCATCTGAAAAGAAATTGCAGGTTTCATCTGCCGTACTGAAGAAATTATGTTCTTCCATCTTCACATAAGTGTGGGGCGGCGATGATTGGTAGCTTGATTTTGAGAAATTGAAACAACCCATCGACGACGGAGAAGAAGTTGTCGTCGGCGACATCAAAAGATGTTGTTGGCTTTGTAAGATTCCGACAGCCGATGAAGAGATAGCCGCGTTGTTCGGGCTGCTACTGCTGTTGCTGCTGTTGAGGTTGTTGTCTTCGTTCAAAATAGCGCTCGAGTCACTGTCGGAAGACCCATCTTTCATGTCGGGAAAAAGGACGGCGGCGCCATTGCTGTTGTTCATCAGCTCCGCTGGCTCCAGTGGCTGATCACTTTTTTCAAGTGTTTTTTCATCGGTTTCCGGCACAATCACTTCTTCTTTCACCGACAGGTTGCTCTCAGTGCAACTTTCTCCATTCAACTTTGATTTCAGCTCTTTAATCTGAAAATCCAACATCAGAAATAAAAATTCAGACACAATTCTAATCATAAACTCAACTTGTCTAAATTCAGACGCAACTAATTACTAGTAGTATTTGTTATTACCTCTTTGAGAAGAGCTTCATTGTCATGTTGGAGGGAATCGAAATTGACCTTGAGAGTTTCATAACTGTTTTTGAGAAGGCCATAATCCCTTTCCAATTGCTTTGTCTTCCACCGTGCACGGCGGTTTTGGAACCAGACAGCAACTTGTCGCGGTTGCAACCCCAGTTCTTGAGCTAGTTTCACTTTCCTTTCCGGCTCAAGTTTGTTTTCCACTTCGAAATTTTTTTCCAAGGCTTTAACTTGATCTACACTTAACCGCCTCTTCTTCTCGGAAACATGGCCGGATTCTTCCACACAACCTTCTTCATCTAAACCGTCTAACATCGACTGAAACTCCCGACTGTAAATATGGTTGTTTCTCGGACTGTTCTCATCTGTAACAAAACAAAAGACAGTTTTTATCAGTTTTACTTTAAAAAAAAAACTTTTTTTCCCATTAATTTAGAATGATTGAATTAAATTTAAAAGTGAAGAGAATTGAATTGGGATTTTTTTGTTAGACCTGTAGTAGGGCAGATGGACATCAAAGCACCCAAGGAATCTGAGCTGTCAAGTGATCTCTTCATGGTTGATGAAACTATTGAGATGAAAAAAGAACACTCTTTTTTCCAAGGAAACAAGATCTGTTTTTTTAGATCAAAACTCAAAAGAGAGTCTTTTTTTTCTCTTAAGATTTTTTAGTGTTTTTTGGAAGGTTTTAAGTGCTCAAGGGATGTTGTTATAAAGATGCAAGAAAATTGAATTACTTGCCAAAACAGGAACACCTTTGTCTAAAACCAGACCAACTTGTACAAGGTTGTATAAGTTTACAACTGTACAATAACCACTGTCCTGTCTTAACTTGCCCACCATTTTTCTTCTCCTTCTTCAACACTATTCCTCCTTCCCCACTCTCAGTTCCCATCCAAAAACACCAAAATTTAACAAAAATGAAAAACCCAGTTCCAAGAAAACCCAAAAAAAGATTTTTTTTTAATAGCCAACCCAGAAACCCAAACCTAAAAGAGAAGAAAATGCTCCTTTTGATTCTGTCTCTCTCCCTCTCTCTTTTCTATTACATCATTGCTCAATCAAAATGGCTAATAGTCTAAAGACTGTTCATCTAGAAAGAAAAAGGAAGGTTTTTTTTTTTTTTTTTGGGTTGAGAGTGAAGTGAGAGAGAGAAGAATGGGGAGATTTTCAGAAATCAGAACCCAGCTGGCCTAACAAAGTTTCTATCACTTTAAATAAAACTAAGATGGGTCACCATTGGGGTTAGAATCTGACTGGGGTTAGGTACACTGGACAGCCTTCAAAGGTTTGGTTTTGGTTTTGGGTCCGAAATCAGAAATGCAAATGAACCCAAAATTCAGTCCAAATGCAGTTTTTTCGTTTACCGGTTATTCCCGGTTTTCGACCGTTTTTTTTTATTTTCCTTTTGCCGTGGTTAAAAAATATATGAACGTTGTAGTATAAATTTGGAAATGCGGTGGTACGGCTCGGCTTATTAAGGCTTGGGCCGCTTGGCGTTGCAATTTTTTTTTTTTTGAGAAGATTTGGTTGGCGTCAGCGTATCATGGCCCTCACTACTCGGTGGTCGGTGCGATTAATCGCCGACTTCTCAATTGTTTTTTTTTTTCCATTTACATAAAAATTTCACATTAATATTTTCATATGATTTCATTTCTCTTAAACTCAATTAATTTTTTTAATTTAATTTTACAAAATTAATAGGATCCATTCAAATTTAGTGAGCTGATAGCATAGATCCTCCAAAGATAAAATGAACATATATAGTTAGTTATACATATAAAGTTATAATCTAAATATGATTTCAAATAATTAAAAATGGTTTGAAAAAGTGCATGAAATACGAAATAATTTCGTAATAGAATCCATTGACTAACATTACTTGAATCCTTATAATAATAATTTATAATTGGGTTGAAATTTGATGTATGAGATGTGCAGGCCAATAATAGATTTGCCCATTTCTCCTATCATTTTTTTTCTAGATTTTGAACAAATCAAATGAAAAAAAATGCCAAATATATTCACATTTGATTAATGTTTTTTTTTATTTTCTTAACCATGAATTTAAATCATGCTTAGATATATATATTGGCAAATTATATAATACACCGTTAGTGGAGTTTAGCAGACTACACAAACGGGTCCTGGAAGGTAACATGTATCCTTTAGGGACTAGATTGAAATAATTATAACTTCAATAATTCAAAAAATGGCATGTGTCAACTCCATAACCCGTTTGTGAAGTCCAAAATTTACACCGCCGATGTATCATATAATCACCCATATATATTTGGGTAAAACTTGAGTACATAAGACCATGCAAATTAAGCCTCATGCAAGGCAAAGTGTAAGTTAGTAACTATATATGGCATTTTTTCAACTCTTCCTCACACACATTTGTAAAGCCAAAAACTAAGAGGAAAAAAAAACTAATTAAAGTAAACATGATTACCAACAATTATATCTGTCAAAAGCTTTTTCTTTTCATTTCTCTTGAAAATATTGCCTTTGAAAGGCAAAACCACACGCCCAAAACTACACTTTCATCTTTATAACAAGAAAACTCTTTAGGGTTAATTGAGTGCAATATAACACTTGATTATACATAGATTTTGTTACTTATACTATAGCTTTTGTTAAAATGTCATATTCATTTGATATAAACAAAAAGTTTATATAGATGGAATGGAATCAATCATTAGATTAAACAGAGAAATGGGTTTTCAATTCATGGTTGTTATATGTATAATCCAAGTTCATCAATCTTCAACTTTTTTTAAAAAAGGGTTTTGCTTTAGATCCAAAAACCTTATCCCATTTGTTTTAAATTTGATCTAATTCCCTATTTATCTATTTCTTAATTCAATTTCTTCTATTTTCATGTTCAAATCATGAAAAAAATGACACGAATACGAGATTCTTTTTAAAAATAGTTGTGTAGCTTACATTTCTTTGTCACTTTGTGTATATATATTGAGAGAACTAATTATAAATATTTAATTAGTTGAAATTTGACCCATATAATATAAACATAATCTTTTGATGATATTCGATAAAAACAATTGCTATAAGTTGATTGGTTAGCATTTATCTTACCGAGAAGTTGAATTATTTTTTATACTACTATTTTACAACTAAAATAAAAAAGAACTATAAAAGAGTTGAAGATTCTTTTTTAAATATATATATGTAAATACTAAATATATAGCAAATAGTCAATCTCTTTCTAAAACGTGTTTCCTGCCCACTTCAATGAAGTCATCAAACATGGGTAATTTGGTATAAAATCAAGTCTAGAAGATTTGGGTTTCAAAATTAGTATTATTTTTCCCATTTTTACATTATAATTTATAGTAATTCAATTTAATTAATTCACTTGAAATGTGCACTTGTCTATCAACTATACCTTCCACTCACAATATTTGGTTTTCTTTGTTTTATTCAATTGAAATTGGTTGCTTACCAAAGATGTAGTACATTCCTGCAAGATTTTAATCAACAAGATCAAGATGGCCAAATCAAAATAATTTCAAAGCAATTACTAGCATTCTCAATAAAACTTTGCCAAATGAAAGTAAATAAACTTTTTTAAGACCTCTATCCCTATTCTCACTCAACTTATCTTATAATCATTGTTGTTGTTTTAAATTACTGTGTGGAATATAAAGGAGGGGGAAAAACTTTGGCAAATTCATTGTTTCAACTCTTGGTAGTTGGAAAAAGGTAATTCAAAAGGTGAAAACATAGATAGGATGGGCATAATTGCACAATCTATAACTTTCTTCTCACTAAGATCATATATTATTGACAAAAGAAGGAACATTCTTCATTCTTTGGGGAGAGGGCTTTCATTTCATTTCTTTATTTGCCTTGAATGAATATCCATAGGGCTACCCAAAAATAAGAATCAAAATCATGAGAGGGCTGTACCCATTGTGGTCTTGTGAAGGCCCTCTTCCAAGCTGGCCCACATGGCCCAGTAAAAAAAACATTGGGTACAAAATTTTATGATGAATGGTAGAAATAGTAGTATTATATCAATCAATCATCAATTTCAGAGCATAAACAGATAGTATAATAACCAAAACAAAATTGTAACTTATTAAAGGGGATTGGATAATAGATATCAGACATATTTTACGTTAGGGAAATCGGTGTGCAGATATGCTTGCTAACATGGCTTATGATGCCTCTTATGGTGTTACTGTTTTTGATAGTCCTCCGCAGCAGGTTCGAAGTTTGATAGAGAAAAACATGCTTGGACTTGACACGCTAAGACTCTAGTTTTTATCTTTATTTTTCTTATCTTATGCAGCAAAAAAAACCAAAACAAAACTTGAACCAATTTCATCATTGGTAAATCTAGTTTATAATGTTAATAAAAACACTTAAAAATATCAAGTAAATCTACATTCATTTACATTCTTATAAAGTTGGAATGATTTTTAAGGGCAAAGGGTGTTTGATGAAATTGAAACTGATCCATGAACTGAAACCTTGTGGTGAAAAAGAATTGAAAAGTTCTAATCACAGAAAGCTTCTGAATAGTCAATTTTTACACTAAGGCAAAAACTCCTTTTAGGGCAAGTGAAAAAAAAAAAAAAGGCAAATATGAGCAAAAAATTTTGCCCTTCACTTCACTCCCAAAGCTGTGATAAGCAAGTGGAAATTTAGCTGTAGTATGGTCATTAGAGCCCCACCCACCATGAAAAAATTGGTTGATGGCAAAAAAAGTGGGACACAAGAATTATTTCTTTGATGACAACAGCACGTGTGAGTTGGGTTCATCAAGTTTTCAAAAGGAAAAACCCCACAGAAAGAGGAAAAAAATGATGAGTTGTGAGCATGTGAGAAAGAAACTAACTGGCTCAAAATTTTCTCGGGAAAAAATTTTGTGTACCCCAAAAGAAAAAAAAAAAAAAAAGCAGAAGAAAAGCTGTCTGATATGATGCCAAAGTTGGTCCACTATGAATCTAAATTTAGAACCTAAATTGCAGAAGCCCCTTGAATTGATGAAGAAAATGGGTTTTTGGAAAACAATGTGTTTTTCTGCAAAAACAATCAAGGAAGAAATGATTATTATATCTGTTACATTTTTTTCTTCTATGTAATAATAAGTGGAAAAGCATCATGAATCGAATCTAAGAATGTAAGGCTAAAGTTTTAAACTTAAAAAAATTTCTAAGTATGGGGAAAACTTGAGACAGCAGAAATGAGTATGGGACACATTGATTATTGTCGCTGACTGCTGCAAGAAATTCCCCACGAAAACACTGTTGGTTTTTCATCTACTCATCATTGAGAAAGAAAGTTTGAACAAAAAGGAAAAATGGCTAGAGAGATAATGATTAAATTTTTTTTTCCCAGCAAGAGAGAATATGGTTCTTGTCAAAATGACTATAAACTTGAAGTCTAGTCATCAAAATTCAGCATACATATCCGAAATAGGAACATAAAAAATGGCATATACCCAAGTTTATACGTGGCTTAGACAAGAATTTCATCCCAACCTTATCTGATTTCATATATTAAAACATAGTTCGAGTTTTGGTCTTGTTTGTTGTAAACTTGAGTTGATAAGCATATGTATGGAACAGTGATTCTGGTCGGAAATTGAACTCTCTCAGGATTAACAGTGTTATACCTAGGAGAAGTTATATGGAACTGATAAAAGTATGTATATCCTGCAACTGCAAGACAATTCTATTTGAAAAATGGCCAAAACAATATTTTCTCAATAGGCAAGACCCTTAAGTTTGTTGAGGAACAGGATAATGAAGATATATGAAGAAGCCATTTCTCCTACTGAAGTAGGGCCCCAATTAACACCAAGAAAACTGCAGCAAAAATTGACATCTTCTTGAGCATTTTGTGCTTAAGGCTTAAGCTTAAGCCCCATGTGATCTTGTTTAGTATGTGTTGATGCCAAACTGGGTCATGGCCCAACATCCAGATAGACAGAGTTCCGAGTGGACTGCAAGAGAGAAAACCGTGAGAGGAGGGCTTCCGGGTGCCTCTATATTCAAAGTATGCATTAGTTAAAAACTCATAAATATTTGTCTTCAAAGTTCAAGCTAACCATTATGTGAAAACTGGGTAGGCAGCCAACAAATCCAAATCTAAATCTAATAGCAATAGAAAATTAAGTTGGAATTTGCTAATCATGGAAGCCATAGATACATGCATGAAGTTGAAATAATCTATAACTATGAAAAAATATTAACTCTGTCATTCATCCATTAATCAAGAGTCTAACCAATTTTGAGGGAATTAATCTATCACTCACATGATGGAAAAACAAAGTTTTTGAGTTAAATGTTAGAAAAGTAGTGAACAGGAAACAGGCACTTGAAAATTGTCTTGATAAGTTGTTTTCATGCTTTAGATAGTAGGAAAGAAAGAGGGCTTTTTGTCTTTGGATGGCTCCCAAGTGCTATGAACAAGTGTTTATAGAATCTAACAGTGAAACAAAAAAAAAAAAAAAACGGAAAGAAAAACAAATGAAAAATGGGGGGCCAAAACCTGGAAAAAAAAAAAGTTAAACTGGGTGGGTGGGCTTTTTAGAGTGTAGACCCCTTAATGGTAGGCAGCTTTTCTTTCTTTTGCTTTCTTTTTCTACTAATTTTTGTGAGTGCTGTCCAAAGGATAGATTGAAAAGTAGTAATATGGGAAAAAAAAGCACATTTTTCCTTTCTTTTTCCCTGACTCCAGATATAGAATTTTACAAATATATAAAGTAAAGAGAAATCAAATGGACTACAGAGTTTTGGCTGATGAGCTGGTTTTTCATGGACAAGCCAGCAGCTCTTTCACTTTAAACTCCATTGGAATGTTTAGTAGATTACTAGCTGGTTTGGCTATGAAAATTTTGGTACAATCCCATTGATCACAAAAGAAAATCATTCATGGTCATGGATAAAAAGTGAAGAAACTAAACAAGGTGGTTAATTAGGGTTATGCTTGAATCAATAACTTTACTGTCAAGCAAGACAACAGATTCTGCCACATGCTCTATGAATTCACAAAAAGATCTGTAATTTCTTCAACAGATTGCAAAAAATAGGTAATTGATGCTCTATGAACATCCCATGTTTTATAGTGAGACCAGAATTCTTGAAGTTGCAACCATGAAAATTCTTAAACTCTATATATCAGAAATTCCCCTGCTGAATTTGAGTGTTATGTTATGTTTTTTACCATAGTTCTATAATTTATCTAACATTTTCTAGAAGAATTGCAGGCCACATTCTAAGGTCCATCAATAGTTCAAACCATTACTCTTGGATTTACTTTGGTACTATTAAATCATTTGTTCTGCACCAAATAAAAAAAGCAGAAACACATTAAATTTTTCCAGATTGGAGTATATGGGATATAAACTTTCCAAGGCAACAACAATATTTTAGGTCCAAAAAATTTTTTTTTAGGGTAAAATATCAAAAAACTTTATTAATCTCGAAGAAAATTAGGAATCCGGATTACAAACGTCAGGTGGAAGACCCCCCTTCCACACATGAATAGCACCTAGATTACATTCATAATGGGCTAAATTATGTGCTAAAGACAAGAAGTTTTAACAGAAACATCACATTTGGAAGAATTTAATCAAATTTTCTGAAAATATTTTAGTGGATTTCTTGTCAACAATTTTGGCGTGGGATATGAACTTTTAACCAAAGGCCCAACAATAAGGCCCAAGTTTCTTCCATCCTCAGTTCCCACGTGTCTTATTTTTTATATTTTGTTTTTAAAAATAGGATTAAAGCATTAGCACGTGCTAATATTACCCGAAATGAACTGAACAGTGAGAATTGGGAAGGAAAGGACAAAGGATCCGATCGCGGAATATAAAAGTGAGAAACTGGAAACTGAATATCGAAAAGCTGAAAAGAAAGTAATTAAAAAGTAAAATATATTTTTTTTTTCAATAATTATCCAAAACTCTGATTCGATAAAAAAAGGGAAAAAGGGAGTCCACGTCAGCTTAAAACTGGATTGATTCTCAGTCCACACAAAACCCAGCGCTTTTCCTTCCTTTCTCGACTCTTTTGTAGCGGTGTCAATGGCGGTGGCGTTGATTGGCCAATAAACCCTGAAAAAAGCTTCCTTTTTTGTATCATTAATGGCTTCCATCAATCTCAAATCTCCCTCTATGTCTCTCTCCCGTTTGCAGTAAGTTCATCTTTTCCTGCCTTAATGATTTGTTTATATTTTTTTTGGAACATTTCAGTAATTGAATCAAAGGCAGATTAGCTGAGTATATGTTTACATAATAATCTTTCTCTTTGTTTAGAGGGTACAAATACAATTATGGGAATCCAATTATTACAGCAAATGGTTGTATTTTGACAAGAAAGTTAGGTTTGAGTTTCAAGGGTGTTGGTATTGGTAAAGTTAGAGCTGCTTTGGTGTCTGGAGAAGGGGATGTCTTGTCTTATCCTAATGGCAATGGAGTTGTTGCTGGGAACACTGGTTTTGTCAATGGAATTGTTGACCATCAAGCTGGGATTGAGATACAACCTGATGCTATAAGTTTTGGGACACTTTCAGCTGAAATAACTCCTACAACTAGTGGTTTCTTTGCTGATGAATATGACTTGGATCGTCCCACAGATGGATTTGCTTCCATACCTGAAGCTATTGAAGATATTCGTCAGGGAAAGGTTTGTTCTTTTGTCCTTGTTTTACTTGTTTGATTATCTTTTAGAAGGATTATTATTTATGGATTGCTAATTAAGGCAAGTTGCAGTTAGTGATTGTTGTAGACGATGAAGATAGAGAAAATGAGGGTGATCTGATAATGGCAGCGTCAATGGCAACTCCTGAGGCCATGGCCTTTATTGTCAAGCATGGAACTGGAATTGTTTGTGTGAGCATGAAAGCTGAAGATTTGGAGAGGTTGGAACTACCATTAATGGTGTCCCAGAAGGAGAATGAGGAAAAGCTTTGTACAGCATTCACTGTATCGGTGGTATGTTTTCTGTTTTATATAGAATACTTGTGAAAACTGCATTGTGAAGAATAGAAAGTTTGGATAGCAGTGTGAGAATTTTCATCCTAATGGAAAATTCTTGTTTGGTCTTTGACATGAACTGCATTGGTTCTATGCAGGACGGCAAGTATGGTACAACAACGGGTGTCTCTGCCCGTGATAGGGCTACAACAGTTCTGGCTCTGGCATCTAAAGATTCAAAACCTGAAGATTTCAATCGCCCAGGTCATATTTTTCCCCTGAAGTACAGGGAAGGTGGGGTTCTGAAAAGAGCTGGGCACACCGAAGCTTCGGTGGATCTAGCTGTATTAGCTGGGCTAGAACCTGCGGCAGTTTTATGTGAGATTGTGGATGATGATGGCTCAATGGCTAGGTTGCCAAAGCTTCGTGAATTTGCACAGGCAGAAAATTTGAAGATTATTTCTATTGCTGATCTAATCAGGTATACTGATAAGCCTTTCTCGAAAAAAATGCTAGTGAAGATTTTATTGCTTTGTGACCCCTTAAGCATTCTCAAACCAAATGATTGAAATCTGGGATGAACTAGTTTGTTGCTGAGTTGCCCTATTTCCCCCCCGTCTCCTAGATGGAAGGGGGAGCTAGAAAGGCAGAAAATTAGGTCCTGCTACTTAAAACCGCCACACAGTGAGCCCTATGTTTCAGATTCTGGTGAGAATGTTCTATTTATACGAGCCCTAAAGAATGAGCAAATACAAAAGAAATAAAGGAGATCAAAAACAATTGTTGTTCTTGGCCAGGATAAAAATCTTGTTAGTTCTTCCAACTATGTCTTTCCTATGTTACTGCAACTCTTCATTTTTCCTTAAGTACTAGCTTTTGAAACATATCCAACATCTCAAATGAACTTGTTTGTGAGGGTATGACTCAATATAGAAAATTTTAGGTTGTGTTTTATATCTGCTCTGGCCTCTGAGCAACATAACTTTGAACGAGCTCCACCTTCAGAGGTCACCTGCAAGGGTTTTTTTTATTGACCAACAAACTTAATCCATATCCTGAGGTTATTTGTATTGCAATAATTGACAGATATAGGAGGAAAAGAGATAGGCTGGTGGAGCTGTCTTCTGCTGCACTAATACCCACAATGTGGGGGCCATTTGAAGCATACTGTTATAGGTCATTGATAGATGGGATTGAGCACATTGCAATGGTTAAGGTAAGCAATTTATTTGTTTCATGTCATGAACACTAACATAGCACAGCCAGTTTGGAAAGCTGGGAATTCAAGAATTTTCTTGATGTTATAGCATTTATATGCGCTTGGGACTTTTTTAGAAGCTACATGCCATATATCTTGCTCTTTAGCTATGCGATCATATTGCTAACTTTGAATGCTGTTGGTTCTTTTTATGTTTAAGTCTGCCATCTGTACCCGTGGTGTGTTTATTGCTACAGTCATGCAACATGTTTCACTACTTTGTAAAAGCACTGGTGAGCATATATACTTCCAGTCATCATTCTTGAGTTCCTTTGCATGTAATGGCATGATGACTTCAGTTGTGCAACTGGTTATCCAAGATGACATACTTTCTTTCGCAAACCTTGAACGCATGGAAACTCTTCCTCTGCCAGAATGTTATTGCTTTTGTGGTTTTACTGATAAACTTGGATAGGATTAGTCTTAATAGTAGAATAATAGTTATTTGGATTTCGTAAGGCCTGGCAAAATACTTACATAAATAGATTAGGCATACAGGCTGAAAGAGAGAAATAAATAGTATGATGAATTAGGAGAGCTTTTGACTGGATTGTGGTGCATACAGGGCGACATCAACGATGGCCAAGATATTCTTGTGAGGGTGCATTCTGAATGCCTCACTGGTGACATATTTGGTTCAGCCAGATGTGATTGCGGGAACCAATTGGCACTAGCTATGAAGCAAATTGAGGCAGCTGGGCAGGGTGTACTAGTTTATCTCCGTGGACATGAAGGTAGAGGTATTGGTTTGGGTCACAAGCTCCGTGCTTACAACCTACAAGATGATGGACGTGACACAGTTGAGGCCAATGAGGAGCTGGGGTTACCTGTTGATTCTCGGGAGTATGGTCTCGGTGCACAGGTATGTTTTCTTTTGGATCATACATAACAATTTATTATACTGACCTTTTTCAATGTTAAAATAAGATAACTTTCTCCACATGTTTGCATCATTTACATTCTAGCACAGCTGAATTAAAGGTTCTATTTGGCTGGCAGATACTACGAGATCTCGGTGTTCGAACAATGAAGCTAATGACGAACAATCCTGCAAAGTATGTTGGGCTTAAAGGGTATGGTTTGGCCATCTCCGGCAGGGTTCCATTATTGACACCAATAACCAAGGATAACAAAAGATACTTGGAGACAAAACGAGCAAAAATGGGGCATATATATGGTTCAGATATTGATTCAACCAGCAACTCCAACATCTCTTCTGATGACATGTCCGAGACATAAGCAAAGCTGAAGCAGGATCTGTTTTGTTTATGTTGTTGTTTTATTAGTTGGTAACTACTCTAGTAGCTAATCTTGTTGGAACTTGGAATGACACTGTTGGATTAATGCGTTGATTTGTTATTCAATTTACAATTTTATAGTTTTAAGGTACTTAGAAGTTAGAACCCCTTGGACCTTGGTTCATAAATTTTTTCTTTTATGAGAAAAAACAATACTAATAATTATTAATTAAAATATATATTTATAAATCCATATTTATCTTTCTTTTCTTTTCCTGCTTAATTTGTGGTAGTATGGTGTTCTTAGCTTAGCAAACCATGAAATTTTTTTTTCCCTATACTAGAATTCTTCAGCTCCCCGGCGCGCCCGGCCCGGCCTTCCCCTTCTAGTTATACATAGAAGTATGTCAATGTGGGATACCACTGTCAACAATTCCCAGTTACCTTTAACCCTCAAACAGTGCATCAGAGAAACCAAAAAATGCTTTACTTTGCTCAACTCCCCATCAATGAAACTATTTTCTTTTTTTGGTGATAAAAGGATTGTGCATTAATTAAGAAAAACCTGTAGTTCTGACATTCAAAAGACCAGCTGCAATCAACCATCAAAGCAGCAAGAAAATTTGGAGTTGAGACGGTAGAAATCACAGCAGCAGGCACATGGGCACCTAACAGTTGCAACATTCTTAAAATGGAGTAATTAATAGATTTTCAAGATTAATAAAGATGACACATTATAAATACACAAAGTAGATCATTTCAGTTTCTAATCCGGAATTAGGGAAGCTGATCAAATAAAGAGCTTGATCTATAGGTTGATAAACATATCGCAGTGAGAAATCTGTTGTGGAGTAGTTTTATGGAACTTAAGTTATGGTTTCATCATTCAACACACTCTCTGCAAGTGGGTAACCAGCAGAGACCAAATTATTTGCCAAGAGAGAGAATCCTGAAAAAGTAGACAAAATGTGAGTGAGAATATATGCAAATTATTCAAGAATTTAATCATCAATCATGAGATAAAGTAAAACAACTAAACAAGAAACTCACCTTTTCCGGATTTGCTGACGATAGAAGCAGCCAAGAAAATTTTCAGTTATACTAGTTATACTTTTTTTTTCAACAAGTTATACTAGTTGTACTAGTTATACTAGTTATATTAGTTATACTAGTTGCATAAAGTTGGACTTGGAATTACCGAAAACCCATAGTTCTTTCAATTTTTATGAATCATGGGTTTGGTTTTTAGGTCATTTGAAAATTTACAAAATGAGAAAGTTGAGATTCATTGATGATCAAAATGAAGAAAGCAACAACTAGCTACCAATGAGAGCAATAGAAATAAAGCCATGAAAATGGTGAGGTGAAATACTTCTTCATGTTTCCTCTTCTTCTTCTTCTTCTTCCTTTTTTTTTTTTTTCTTTTTAGAGGAAAGCTAGAGTTTAGGTTTCTTAGTTTGCGGAGTAATAGTTTTGGTTCATTACTTCTTACGATTAAGAAAATAAATAGACAACTTGGGGGATGGATGGTGGTCATCATATCTTTATCACATTTTATTATCTAAACTTATACATATACAATCTCACGGGGCACACATTAGTTAAAATATATTTATAGACCCTTAGATTTGTTGGTGCATTTGGTGAAGACTGAAGGTGTAAAATGGGAGAAAGATGAGAGCAGATTCAATGAGAAGCTTCGTTGAAATTCACCTGATTTCCTAAAATAAGAGGACATGAACCTTACGTCCTCTACCAAAGTTGGTTGGGTTATTCATTTGTAAGAAGCTAATATTTTCCATGGCAACAAAGTTAGGTAGTTCTGTGTTGTTGACTGATGATCAAAGCTATTCATGTGATTAGCAAAGGTGTATATATCTTTTGCAGTTATTAAAGTCATATATTAATTCAACCAAGAACCCACTGAATTTAAATGAAAAATGCTCTACTATGATCTGGTCATATACTCATATTCATTATGACCTTAAATTAGTGTCATGAAGCCACCAACTTTTCTGGATTCCAGCTTCACCTAAGACTAATTAATAATTCATGGAATTAAAGAGCAATGGATGTTTGATTATATTTTTGGAGGAAAGTGGAATACAAGGTCAATCAAATCCTCGTCCTATTATTTTTGGTAATGAATTCCATTTCAACGAAGCTTCTTCATTCAGTCGAAGATGTCATTTTATCCTCATTTCACACTCACCATGGTCTATAAATGTCTCCAAGTTTGGACAACTTATATCAACTATGAATTGATTAAACTAAATAATTACCATAATTTAGCTTTGAAACACTTGAAAGTAAAAAATTCTGGCAATATATAATGAGCTGTTATACCAAAAACATTCTTATTAGTTATTACTACACATGTACATGTACGCTGGAAGTCTGGAACATTATTTATAATTTTTTCGGTAGATATTTATGAAATATTTTGATCATCCCAAAAAAAGCTCATGTTGTGATGACAAGGGGAAATAATTAAATTATTAATTAATTAAATACGTAGAAGTTAGAACCCCTTGGACCTTGGTTCAAATATATCCCTTGTATTGTAATTATTTTTTTTCTTTTTCGAGACAAAATACTTATTAAATTAGTAAATTAAAAATATATTTATAAATCCATATTTATTTTTTTTTCTTTTCCTGCTTAATTTGTATTTGTAGAATTGTAGAAGTATAGTTTTCTTACCTTGGCAAACCACGAAAATTTTTCCCTAAACAAAATTCTTCAGCTCCCCCGGCCCGGCCCTCCCCCTTCTAGTTATAGTGGGCCCGCCCAAGAAATGAAGAAAGAAAACATGAACCAAAAGCTTCAAGCTTGAGAGCCATAAGGGGGATGCATAGAGTGGGCCCCAGTGTACGGAAAGGGCCCAGCCTTTTCGGCCTTTTCTTTTCCCTTGAGACTTCAGGTAGAAGAAGAATGGATCTTATATTGCGCTTTTCAGGCCCGCACAGGAATCTTACTTTTCTCCTTTCTTTGTCGATTTTTGACACGTGGAGGTTTCTTATGAGGCCAGATTAAATGGTAAAGAATTCGATTTGCATAGAAATTCAAATATGATTATTGATTAGCTACTTGGTGAGCAAGTCATGCTTTTGACATTTGGTCAAAGACTCAAAATACAACTTTAACTTTCTTAATAATAGTCCTTGTTAAATGTTTAAATGATGAGAGTTTTCTTTTCTTTTTTTTTAAGGAAAAATTGATAGAATTTTATCAAAAGAAATTTTAATAATAAGCAATTTTTTTTGTCATAATTCTCATTATAATTTAGCATATAAAACTGTTAGGGATTCACATGTGAGGGAAACATCATATATCAGGGTTGTTTGAGTGCAATATATATATGAAGGACCCAAAAAACCATTAGTTTAGACTTTTAGGTTCAGGTTGATGTCCGATATGTACATGAACTACTCAGTGTACTTTACTGGAGTAGACATAGCCAGATTCCTCTCCCAACAAAAACATCAATACTTAGCTGATTAAGATGCCACTAGTACCTAATATAATAATGACATAATAAGTTACCCATATTTAGTTATCAATCCATATTGAGAATTAAATATCAATTGAATTATTATAGATTCACTTAAAACGTTTCGAATAAATATAAGTCAGCCTACCAATGATTAATAACCATTTGTATCATCCTTCAATTAAATTAATAAGAAAACCTAGTGGGACATGACTATTTTAATAAGAATAATGCTATATGAAGATGGTGATAACATAATTACAATCACTAATAACTTATTATAATGGTAAAGTTTGGGATTTTTTACAAAAGCTCTTGAGTTCGAATTTTGAAATGGATATCGTGATCTGATTTGCACATTTTCCACCATATTAGACCAATTGTGTACATTTATCTATTACATTTCAAGGCTCTAACTTCAAATAAATAAATTGGAATTTGTGTTATCAATTGTATCCTTGTATAATTCCCGATAAAATTTTAGAAATATTTATATTGTCGAGTTAATTGTTTGCCTTTAAATTTAATCACTATAAACTAGTGGATCCGTTTTATAAAAGTTTTTGTTAAGAGTATAAGTAAAATCTCGTTATAATCAAATAAATCTTTGTATGTCTAGACATTTAAATAAGAATACAAATAAAACTAAGAAATTACGTTAAATAAACTACTTATACCAAACTAACAAACATACAAACAGTGAAACCTAATCAGACCTCACCATCTAGACACGATTACAAATTGAGTTAACAACTTAGTATTATGTTTTATAAAAGTTGGTTTTAATTTATGTTAAACTCAAGAGGAAAACGTATTTTTCATTTTAAAAAATAGAAATTATTTTTTTGGCACCAAAAAATAGACATTATTTTGAAATATTAAAAATTAAAACGTAGTAAAGTTTACATTCAATATGAAAATTAAGGAGAAAAAGGAAAAATCCAAAATTTCCAAACCCTATTTTAAAAATAATACTTACCACTCTACTAGACTACTAAGTCTAAAACTCTTCTGTTTTTCTTCTATTTTGTTGTCTTCTGCTCAGTGCTCAGTTTCTCTTTCACTCCCTCACTCTGTAATTCTCTCTTCCCATTTAATTTCAATAAAAAGGAAAAACATTCAGAAGAGACCCAAATCAAATAAAAGGTCTTCCTTTGGCCCTTTTAATTTGGTTAATTTTTGTTTGATTTTCTATATGCCATGAAGAATTTTTCTTCCTCCTCTAACCACCGTCACCCGCCGCCGGGGGGTGGCCATAAACCCTACCACTATCACAACCAAAACAACCACTACGTCAAACAAAGACCCAATTTTCAGAATAACCCCTACTACCGCTGCTACCCTCGGCCACCACCCCCAGCCGCGGCTTTCCCCAATTCGGATATCCTCCAGCCCCCAAGCTTCACAATTTTGCTGCTCCACGACTCTCCCTTCTCCTCCTTCTCTAAACCCAACAACGTTGATACTCTAATTTCCCAGCTCGACCCTCGTCCTCAAAGTTTCCGGACTCATAACAGCCGCGATAACCCAGCTTCCCTGTATTTTCGGGAATGGGTTCATACCCTCTCTGCAGTTCTGTATCTCTGGCGTTCCCGCCTCGATGGTGACCACCATTTCATTCCGAAAGTTGTTTCCCATCTTCTTCAGCCTTCTGATAAGGATGAACTCCAACAAAAACTCAAAACCCTCTTTTCCAACCATATAAAGGGGTTAATGGAAGGGGAGTTGGTTAGAAAGTGGCAGAAGAAGATAGAGGGAAAATCCGACGAGATTGCCGGCGTTTCAAGACAAATGAGCAAGAGGAATTATTCGATAGGAGGGTTTTGTGACTTGAATGACAAGAAGAAAGCTCTGATGGCGGAGAGGTCGATGATCTCAAAGCGGCTGAAGGAGTTTAAGGGAGCTCTGAGGAGTTTGTTGGGGCGTTTGGAAGCTGGTGAAGCCAGGAATGAGGAAGAAGAGGAAGCTGTGGAGGTTTTCCAGCTTGATGGAGAGTTTGATGAGAAGAGACTTCATAGGTTGATTTTGAGGGAATGCAGGAGGTTGGAAGATGGTTTGCCCATTTATGCTCATAGGCAAGAGATTCTCACTAGAATACATGGCGAACAGGTCAAAATTTTTTTTATTTCTCACCCCTATTTTATTCTGTTGTCAGCTCTTGTTTTGTATTTGGAATTTGGATTTAGAGAAATATCTTATGTATTTGGTTTTGCTGATTATTAATCTTGGTAAAAGTTCATAGACTTGCCCTGTATGGTGGAGTTTAAAATTTTGAAAAGTTGGTTCATATTCTTGAGACTGGTTCATTTAAAGGATAATAAGCTTATATTGACAGTATAATTAGAATTAAAAATTGAAAAATAGGTTTATGTACTTTCTGAGTGCAATGGCCTTTCTTGAAAAGTAAAGGTTATATACTTGCCATGTAAAATAAAAAAGGATTATTATGTTAGCAATGTCCACCTATTTTTAAGATATCCATAATTTGGTTCCTATATGTTTGTTGTTTCTTTATTTCTTTAATTAATCGCGAATAAAGAAGTTTACAATGAATTAATAAGTGAGGCATTTAACAGATCCAAGGTGGTATTTGACCTTAAAAGAAGATTCTTTTTATCTTCCCATGAAGTGGTTAGTAACTGCAAGAGGTGTATGAAATTCTGTTTGCTGGTTTATTATTTTGTTCGTATGTCACATGGGTGTTTAAAAATTTAATTACAACGTGGATTTGTTCTCTTCGTTTCTCTTATAGTGCATATTAATTCCACAGATAATGGTATTGATTGGAGAGACTGGCTCAGGAAAGAGTACACAGCTGGTTCAGTTTCTTGCTGATTCAGGAATTGCTGCTGATGAGGCGATTGTATGTACTCAGCCACGTAAGATTGCTGCTATCTCCTTAGCAGAAAGAGTCAAAGAAGAAAGTATGGAGTGTCATGATGATAAGTGGGTCATTTGTTATCCAATGTTTTCATCTGCTCAGCAGTTTGATTCAAGGGTAATATATATGACCGACCACTGCTTGCTGCAGCATTATATGAGGGATAGGAATTTGTCGGGCATATCTTGCATCATTGTTGATGAGGCCCATGAGAGAAGTTTGAGCACTGATCTTCTCTTGGCATTGGTCAAAGATCTTCTTGTTCGAAGACTTGACTTGAGGCTTGTAATAATGTCTGCAACAGCTAATGCAATTCAACTGTCAGACTACTTTTTCGGTTGTGGAATCTTTCATGTTGCGGGAAGAAACTTTCCTGTTGATATTAAATATGTCCCTTGTGCTACTGAGGGAACTTCTGGTTCTAGTGTTGTTGCTCCGTATGTTTCCGATGTCATGAGGATGGCTGCTGAGGTTCACAAAACAGAGAAAGAGGGGACTATTCTTGCCTTTTTGACTTCCCAGATGGAAGTTGAATGGGCTTGTGAGAACTTTAAAGCTCCAAATGCCATTGCAGTACCATTGCATGGGAAGCTATCCTTTGAAGAGCAATTTCGCGTTTTTCTGAACCATCCTGGGAAAAGAAAAGTTGTATTTGCGACAAATATTGCAGAGACATCACTTACAATTCCTGGGATCAAGTATGTGATTGATTCTGGTATGGTGAAGGAGAGCAAATTTGAACCTGGCACTGGAATGAATGTTCTCAAAGTGTGCTGGATCAGCAAGAGTTCTGCTAATCAACGAGCTGGTCGTGCTGGGAGGACAGAACCAGGAAGATGCTACAGACTATACTCAGAAAGTGATTTTGAGTCAATGCATTCTAATCAGGAGCCTGAGATTCGCAGAGTTCATCTTGGTGTTGCAGTTCTAAGGATCCTTGCTCTTGGAATCAAGAATGTTCAGAGTTTTGATTTTGTTGATGCACCTAGTTCCAAAGCCATTGACATGGCAACTAGGAATCTTATCCAGTTAGGAGCGATTGTGCAAAAGAATGGTGTTTTCGAATTGACAGATGAAGGAAAGTACTTGGTAAAATTGGGTATTGAGCCTCGTCTTGGTAAGCTTATTCTCAGTTGCTTTCATTGTGGCCTGCGCAGAGAGGGCCTTCTTCTAGCTGCTCTTATGGCAAATGCTAGCAGCATATTTTGCAGGGTGGGTAATGAAGATGATAAGGTAAAAGCCGATTGCCATAAGGTGCAATTTTGCCACCCCAATGGTGATCTGTTTACTTTGCTCTCCGTTTATAAGGAATGGGAAGCAATCCCGAAAGACATGAAAAATAGATGGTGCTGGAAGAACAGTATAAATGCAAAATCAATGCGAAGATGCCAAGACACTGTCGCTGAATTGGAACTTTGTTTGAAAAAGGAACTTGCTGTTATTATCCCAAGTTATTGGTTATGGGATCCTCATAAGTTGACTGAGCGTGATAAACTTTTGAAGGCAATTATACTTTCTTCCCTTGCTGAAAATGTAGCCATGTATTCTGGATATGATCAACTTGGTTATGAAGTGGCATTGACAGGACAACATGTCAAGCTGCATCCTTCTTGTTCGTTGCTAATATTTGGTCAGAAGCCTAGTTGGGTTGTGTTTGGTGAACTCTTTGCAAATGCCAACCAACAATATTTGGTCTGTGTGACTGCTTTTGATTTTGAATCTTTAGCTAGCCTCAATCCTCCGCCCCTGTTTGATGCATTAAAGATGGAAAGCCGGAGGTTAGAAGTGAAGGCAATGACTGGTTATGGCAGTACTCTTCTAAAAAAATTCTGTGGGAAATCCAACCATAATCTTCGATCTCTTATATCACGGATTAGAACTACCTGTATGGATGAGCGGATTGGTGTTCAAGTCAATGTTGATCAGAATGAGATTCTGCTGTTTGCCTCATCAGTGGACATGGAGAAGGTTCTGACCTATGTAAATGAGGTGCTGGAATGTGAAGTGAGATGGTTGCTCAATGAATGCATGGAGAAATGTTTATATCATGGATCAACTGCCTCTCCATCTATGGCACTTTTTGGAGCAGGTGCTGAGATTAAGCATCTTGAAGTTGATAAGAGATGTTTGGCTGTTGATATATTCCATTCAAATGTGAATTCCATCGAAGACAAGGAGCTTTTAATGTTCTTTGAGAAATATTCTAATGGCAGTATTTGTTCTGTCCACAAATCTCAAGCCAATGTACAGGAGAATGATGAGAAGGGAAAGTGGGGCAAGATAACGTTTCTAACTCCTGATGCAGCCAGGAAAGCTGTTGAGCTGGATGGAGTTGACTTTGCTGGCTCTGCACTGAAGGTATGTCCTTCACGGACATCCTTTGTTGGTGATCATAAGATGTTCTCATTCCCTGCAGTCAAAGCTAAAGTTTTCTGGCCTCGTAGGCGAAGTAAAGGGTTTGGAGTCGTTAAATGTGATCTGATTGATGTTAGTTTCATTATGGATGACTTATCTAGAATGATAATAAGGGGAAATTATGTTCGGTGTGAACCTAGCAGGAAATCTAGTGATGCTATAGTGATCTATGGAATTGATAAAGATATTTCTGAAGTTGAACTTTGGGATTTACTAAGGATGGCAACCAGAAGGAAAATCCATGATTTTTTCCTGGTGAGAGGCGATGCTGTGGAAAATCCAACATGTGGTGCTTGTGAAGAGGCACTCCAGAGAGAAATATCTCCCTTTATGCCTAAAAGGAATCCCCATGCAAATTTTTGCCGGGTTCAGGTTTTCCAGCCTGAGTTTAAGGATGCTTTCATGAAAGCCTGGATCACCTTCGATGGAAGATTACATTTGGAGGCTGCTAGAGCTTTAGAGCAGCTAGAAGGGAAAGTATTACCTGGATGTTTGCCATGGCAGAAGATAAAGTGCCAACAACTCTTTTATAGCTCTGTATCATGCTCTTCGTCTGTCTATGCTGTTATCAAGAGGCAACTGGATTCCTTAATAGCAAGCTTCAGAAATCTAAAAGGTATTGATGCAGGAATAACGCTGCTATTATTCTTCTTTTTCTGTCTATTATACTTCATCATTGCTATTATACTTCTGTTTGTCTATATTCGTACGCATTTTCATACAATATATATGCATACCCCTAGAGTTGAAACTTGAATATTTCCTTCTATATCTTTCTAAGGTGGTGTACACATAGATATATGTGCAATTACATGTCACTTTATTAATGATGTAATAGCCACATGAACAGTATAGCTATCTTGGATTAGAGACAAAAAACTAGTGTGAGCAATAAGGTGGCATTTGCTATGGGATGATCATCCCAAATCCCTGGTGCTCACTCTTGTGATATGATCACCATGTTTAGTTGGAGCTTGGTATCCTACATGGCATTGGCAGTGATCGTAGATAATTGAGTGATCAGATCACTGCACTGTTAAGGGTGGGGGACTTTTGTCACCAAGGTGTAGTGATCTACAAAATAATTATGGATGATTCTATCCTTAACATGTGCAGTAAAACTTGCTTCCTCTCAAAATAAAAATGAATTTTATATAAAGTTGTTACTCTTCTTTGAAGCCAACTTAAAAGTATATAACATATTTTTCTACAACTTTTTTCCCATTGGTTGTTTTGATAATATTTCTGTTGGTTTAACCTTTAAAAGACATGTGTCAGTAATTACTGAAATTAGACAGTATATACAGAAGTGTATTTGGACTATGATTCAGGACTAGGAGATTCAAATGCATGGAAATGTTCTGCTTTTGTTTTCTGGAGGTAGACCTACAAATCTTCTCAGATTTTAGTCATGAAGGAGACCGTGTTGAGAGAGGTAGAGGACAATGGGGAAATATGATCCAAATAGCTGACCTCTGGTAGTTAGAAAAGCTTTATTGTTATTTGTTAAATTAAGGGGTGCATTTTAGCATACAAAAGACTGATAAAGCTATGATGAAAAGGTTATCTCTGCCAGCTGATTTCTTGAGCACTAGCTTAGACTCCATTTGAATGATACCTTTGGTTTTTTGCTTCTAGATCTTTTGGGGGCAAAATACAAACCAAAACTAATAGAAAACAAAAGGCAAAAAATAGAAACGAATAGAGAACATAAGACAAATAGCAAATGTGTCAACCAAACGGAACATCATATCAGTCTACACTAGAGGCTGCATATCCTCGTCATACATTTTTTATTCAAGTATTTTAGCATTATGGTAATGAGGAGTTTACAGGTTTTCTTCTGAATTTTTAGAGTGGCTGATGGGCATGAAATACCTTTTTTACAGGTGCTGATTGCCACCTAGAGGCAAATGAAAATGGTTCCTGTCGGGTTAGAATATCTGCCAATGCAACCAAAACGGTTGCAGAGTTGAGGAGGCCTGTAGAAGAGCTAATGAATGGTAGGACCATAAAACATGCCAGCCTCACTCCTTCGGTACTGCAGCATCTTTTCTCTAGAGATGGCATCAATATGATGAGATCGTTGCAGCAAGAAACAAGGACCTACATTTTCTTTGACAGGCATAGTATGAATGTGAGAATCTTTGGCTCTCCAGATGATTCTGCTGTAGCCCAGCAAAAGTTGATTCAATCCCTTCTGTCCTACCATGAGAGCAAGCAGCTTGAGGTTCCACTTCGTGGCCCGGGTCTGCCTTCGGACCTGATGAAGGAAGTGGTTAACAAGTTCGGGCCAGACCTCCATGGGCTCAAAGAAAAGATACCTGGGGCTGATTTTACACTTAGCACCAGGCATCATGTTATTTCGATTTGTGGTGACAAAGAGACAAAGCGAAAGGTGGAAGAGATTGTTCTTGAGCTTGCAGAGACAGGTAAGGGTTTAGCCGAGAGATCCAATACTGAAGTTACCTGCCCCATTTGCTTGTGTGAAGTTGAAGATGGCTACCAGCTTGAAGGCTGTTCACATTTCTTCTGTCGGTTGTGTTTGTTGGAGCAATGTGAATCTGCTATCAAAAACTTGGATAGTTTTCCGGTATTCTGTGCCCATCAAGGTTGCAAAGTTCCCATATACCTTACAGATTTAAAGTCTCTTCTATCAACTGAGAAGTTAGAGGAACTCTTCAGGGCTTCTTTAGGGGCATTTGTTGCAGCCAGTGGGGGTACCTATAGATTTTGCCCATCTCCCGATTGCCCATCCGTTTATCGTGTTGCTGATCCTGAGAGTTTTGGTGAGCCATTTGTCTGTGGAGCTTGTTATGCAGAGACTTGTACTAGGTGCCACCTGGAGTATCATCCATATCTGTCATGTGAGAAGTACCGGGAATTCAAGGAAGATCCGGATTCATCTTTGAAAGAGTGGTGTAAAGGAAAAGATCAGGTAAAAACTTGCCCGGTCTGTGGATATACAATTGAGAAGATCGAGGGGTGCAACCATGTTGAATGTAAGTGTGGGAGGCATGTTTGCTGGGTCTGTTTGGAGTTCTATAGTACCAGTGACGAATGTTATGGCCATTTGAGAGCTGTTCACAATGCCTTCATCTAATTTTAACCTAGTTTTCACATTTTAGTTGTGTAGGTTTTAAGTTACAATAATTCATGTATATATATATACAGGGCCATATGTATATATAGGTCTATACACACACATCTTTGCATGTCTCTCAGATTGGGGCCAATGCAATTGCTGTTTCATGTAAATTTTTTTAAGCTATATTTCACATTTCTCGTTCCCAGGATCTTTATCAAGAATGTATATATACACTTTGCAAGGTAGGGGTTATTGTGCAGAAAAAAGATTGTACATCTTTGGCCTAGCACGCTTAATCAAAAATTTACAGAGGTACCCATTTCTTCCTCTCTTTTTCCTTTTCCTGATTGACAATCAAATATAAAGGTTTTGCTATGACTACTGACACAAAAGTTTCTGATATTAACATTCAAAACAAATATCTACAACCAAAAGCAAATCCCACACTAGCAATACCAAGGCAAAGTGCCAAAGCAACTAACCATGACATTTCATCCCCATTTCCTCCCTCATTTCCCTCTTCCAATAATCCTTTCCTTTCTTGTTTCTCTTGTTTTACCAATTGTGATTGCAGCTTTGAAACTTGAATCTCAAGCAACCTCACCCATTGCCGGTAAGCGAAGAACTGTAAAGAATCTTTCATAAAGGCATTGGATATACGTTCCTTCTCCTCAACCAAGCTTGCTGCCTTCCTCTCTGCCTCCCTCGCGCGCGTTTGCGATAATCTCAAGGCCTTCAAGAGTTCCAACTTCTCATCTTGTTGATGATCAACTTCATTTCTATACCCTAGAAACTGAATTTGATCATCTTTATGATCATTCTCTCGCCCCATGGTGCAAACTCTGTTCATCGAAAACCCGACCGCCTTTTCTAACCCTGTAAAGACCTTGGAAGGTGGAGGGAGATCACAATTTTGCATGAAATCAATTCCAGACTTGTGGGAAATAAGACCTCCTAACATCATATCATTCTCTTTAGCAACAACCTTGGAAGATGAATAATAATAATTCATCTTGTGAGTTGCAGATGGCTCCATATGCAGAGCAAGCAACAAGAAAGGGGAAATTACGTCTATATAAATCAAAGGGTGTGCTTGTTAAATTGGTTTCGTTTGTTTGGGGTATTATTTGATCAGAAAATTAGAAGAAAAGGGTTGTGTTTTGCTTTGGTTTTCTTTTTAGGCGTAGAATAGAAGAAGGAAATGGGGTTGGTAAGTTGGTGAAAGAGAGATAGTGGCGCAAGAAACGGTTAAGTAAAATGAGAGGGGACTAATTAAGGCTTTAATTTAGAAATCTTCTTGTTTTTATAGTGGAAAATTCGTTGCTTGCTTGCTTAGACTTTGTTTTGATAAGCTTCTCAAATCAATATAAAATAAACCAAATTTTTGGGTTTCCTTTTTAGTTTTTGTGTGTGGTTTTGCTGAAGCCCCACTCCACCATTTTTCCTTTTCTCCAAGAATATAGTAATTGATTATACAAAATAAAGAAGGATTTGCTGGAATCTTTTGGAGCAATATGGGCATTTTCTTTTTCTTATTAGAATAATTAACTTTAATTTTAGTCTTTAATTTTATTTTAAACAATGACCCTTTAACTAGTTAACTTTGGAATTGGCTCTAAAAGGTTCTTGTTGTGTTTCATAAGATTCTGTCTTATAGGGTTGTGAGTCAACATCACATCTAAAAGATATTTCCAATCAAAATTAAGCTATAATAATTAGATTAGTAATGGAGGTAGACATTGCCCTAAAGTTACGACAATGAAGTTTATATATAACCCAAAAGAAATGTTTACAAAAATATCTGCAGCTCTTGCGCCCATCGCCATATTTGAGTTAAATTCTATATATGGTCTCTATTATAATCACCCATAGATTTCTCAATTTTATCTTATTCCCATTAATTTTTGTTTTCAATATATGCAAGGGATTAAATAATTCTCCCCTCATTAATTTGTTTTTGATGATAATTACAATATATTTATGTGAGGTAAGCATGCATGATAATTTAATTGATTAAAATCAATTACTAATATATATATATAGGCACCACAACCTATAGATCATGATGTCACAATTGGTTAAAACTAACAATTTTTTGTTTAGTATCCCATCCGGTATTCAGGGTTTAGCCCTGACTAATCCAAATCCTACCCGTGTCGCGTATTTGGATATGGTGGGTGAGTCTCCCAACAGGGGCAGCTGCGTACGCAAGGTCTCGAACCTGAGACCTACTTAACCTGGAACAAGCCACTTACCACTTGATATGACCAAATTAGGCAAATTTCTCTCCCTCAAAAAAGTTAGGCAAATTTCTTATTTCTCTTGCTCATAAGTTTGGCAAATAGTACTATATATCAACAGTTTTTTCAAGGTCTACCAAATTAAAATTCAAGTTCCACACATTTATAAAAAGCTTAACAGTGACCGGCACCAATCATGTCATGACCATTTTTAAAAAATTAATTTGTACTATTTTTTATCTTAAAAAGCCAAAAAGAAAGACTATTTTCTTCACCAATAATGACTATTTATTTACAATGAAATGAATTTCATGACCAGGTACAAGTACAACAATATCCCACCTTTCCGTTAGATGTGGCATGACTATAAACTAGTCTGAATCTATTGTAATTATCAGATATATCATATATATGAGGGGACTTATACAAAAGACAACATACAATAAGATCCCAAAACATCAAAATTTTCACCAAAAATTTGGGTCTTTGTCTCTTTGACTTGACTTATGAAGTCTATTCAGCTTCAATGGCACCTTCGACCACTTTCTCCACTTGGTCTATGAATGGTTTAATCAAGGATTCAATTACCTCCTCTTCCATATCTTCCACCTGCAATTAATTTTACCAGTAAACTGATTAAGAACAAAAATATATAAAATATATAGTTTTTTTGAAGTCAAGGAAATAAAAAATAATTAAGTCTTCATAATTCATAGTATATGACAAATGCCAACCATATATAATTTAATTGGAATTCAAACTCCAAAAGGCTATCCAATTGTTGAAGAATTGATCAACATAAATACATGAATAGAAAAATATGAAACATAGGGAAATATATATAGATGAGCAATTTTAAAACCTTTTGAATAAATTCTTCTACTTTACGAGCATCCTCAGCTGTTTCTTTAGCAATTGCTTCAATGGAACAAACTGTTTCCTTAAGCATCGTACCCTCCGGAAGTGAATCAACAACTTCATCCGCAACCATCTCCACCTCTTCCGCCACCAGTTCCACCACCTCCGCCACACATTCCACCGTTTCTACAACCGTGTCCACCTTGTCTAACAACATCAATATCAACCCAAATTCATTAATATACCAAAATGTTAATTTCTAATAATTAAGAATCAATTAAATGTGATGATGAACATCAATAGGAAGAAATAATTAACTTACTTTTTATTGCTAATAAAGGTCCCCCCCATGGCTTGCAAACCGATAATAATGCTGACAATAGCATTCGAAGCAGCCTATTCTTTATGTTTGATAAGATCATCATTGAGAAATTAAGAAGAAACGAGGAAAATAAAGAAGAACACCCTTATTTATTAATTGCTTAATCCAATATGCTAATATATATATACACCATGAATTTAGGTGAACTTGAAGCTCAATTGCCATAAAATCCGAATCCATTATAACCAAAAACGAACTTATTGTTAAACATGATGAACAATATCCCAAACAAAATTTTTATGCTTTTTATAGGGCTTTGAAAGAACAACAGCGAGACATCTTATATACTAATAATATACTAATTTCAGTTTGAGTAGTTATATATGTGCCTAAATGCTTGATTAGGACTTTAGGAGACTTGTTTATATAATTAAGATCGAAATCGTTGGCTGAAATACCAACTTTCGAGCTGCTTGTGGAGTATCGATTAATCTTGTCGTTGAGATAATTAATTGTTTCAACTTTTAACGAACTTAATTAAAATTAGAAGTTGGAGCCTTATTATTTTTGATATGCATGCGACTTTTTTTTTTTCCTTATTGGTAAACAATGTGATTATTATAATTACTACTACTATTTACTAGTACTATATAACTAAAAAATAATAATAAATAAATTTACTAATAGTAATATAATAATTAATATATAATTATCTTTCTTTGTTTTTCGTAGTTATATTATTAAATTATTTTTTTATTTGGAGTCCTTTCTCCTAATTCTATTTGGATTTTTACTTGATGAGTAATACATATATTTTTAGTTTTTTATTCCTATTTGAATTGGATTAGGTCATGGTTTTTTTTTTTGCCTATTTAAAGGCACATCATCTTTATTGTAAGTCATGCTTGTTATTATTTGTTCTTTGATTTGAATAATTAGAACCCTTAATTTGAGAATTTTTCCTCTCCTCAAATCTGAATTTCTTAGTTCGAGGATTTGTCAAGTGTATTTTATACTTATAAGCAAACTAATTTTCCAGGTAAGTCTAAAAAAAACTGATTTTTTCTCTTTGTTTTTTTTATGATTTTAATTCATATATATATATATATTATATTATTAATAATAATAATGTGATCGTTACTTTACCATATATATGTTTCAATTTGCTTTTTCTATCGCAGAATGCCTTCTTCAGATTCACCACCTATTGAAGCTTTTGGTTGGTTTTTTACTTTTTTCGTTTTAATTTTATGCTGTCATATAATATACGTTTTTTTTTGTTTTGCATCTTATTTTTTACTATAGTTTGTCTTGGTGTTTTTTGTGCCCTTGCTGCATTCGGTGCTCTTATAACCTGTAAGTTCCATCATTTTTTTTTCCTCACACTTGAACAACTCGTATATATTGTCTTGAATATTGAGAAATTTTTACTATGGATTTCTTTTGTTTTTTTTTTTTGTCAATTGATTTTACAATCGATGGAAATCTCATTACAATAAAATATCTCTTCATATATCGTGTAATTTATTGTTATATTAATTTTTTTTATTAAATAGTCATCTCAAGATAAATGAGATGGTGAATGAAACCATTACAAAGACGATGAATGAAACCACTACAAAGACGAGGGAGATGATCAAGGAAGATATTGTAACGATCATCACAGATTTGATGAGAG
>AWUE01019530.1:0-73372 GCA_001974825.2 Corchorus olitorius
CAGTTACATTGGATTTAAGGATTTGTTTTTACGAGCATCTGAATCTTGTTTTGATTTAATTAGAAATTAATTCAGAACAAAATACGAAAAACGATATTAATGCGTGAAAAGTCCTCCGATCTTTTTGGCATTGAATTATATATATTTTATGAGTATTTTTGTCAAAAAATTGAGGAAGAATCTTTCGGGTCATTTTTATCATCATGGTTTTTGACTAAAAACGCATTCCAGGCCTCGGCTCAGTTTTGCATGATTTTTGGCGCTGAGACTCTTTGAAATATCTATATTATCTAATCAAATCTCAGATATATTGGATTTAAGGATTTGTTTTTACGAGTACTTAAATCTTATTTCGATTTAATTAGAAATTAATTCAAAAAATATGAAACAAAAATTTTATTAATTGATTCTCGATAATTTGTAAAAATTTAGAGAAATTTAATATTCTCAAAATAAACATTGACATTATATTGCACAATATGTAATTTAAAATATGTTTCGATCAAGACTTCAACCCCACATGTGAAACACGTGGCAAATCCCTAATTAGTAAGATATATATGAATTTCATTTGAGTTTTATTAATAAATCGAATGAAAATATGTAAATTTCTTAGCAAGTTCAAATCTTCTACCAATAAGCCAAACTCATATATTGAGGCATATATATACTAAAACGTTCTTAATTTGTCCGTTTTTAGCCCAACTTGATCCATTTTGCATGTGGGCATGTGAAAAGCTTTCTTATTATTATCAATCTAGTACTCCACTATAGTCTATAACATATGCACAATTGCACGTTTATGTGTTTGCAATTCACCATATATATTATTAGACTAATATGTATAAAATATTGATAAAGGTAAATTTCAAATCAAGAACAAAAGGTGATCTTTCTCAATTCCAGTACTAAATCATCAAATATTAATTAATCATCATTTTTCCATATAAAACACCAATGGTATATATTCAGGCAATGTTGCTCGATTGATCCATGTATAGTACTTCTCGAGCTCTTGCACACAAAATCCTTAATTAACGCGTGATCATTTACACAAAAAAAAGTCTAATTATTGTACTACTTTTTTTGAACATCTAATTATTGTACTACTAATTATACCGATTAACGACACAATTGCTAGCTAGATATGATAGTGAAGTTCAAATCATTTAACTATGTATACGATTTAACTGGACTCATATCATGCAGCAGTAACAATTGATAATCAACTGAATTCTTGTAACTACCTTTATCGATCCCATGTTGGCTATATTATATATATATTATATATATGTCTCTTCATGCAATTCGTAATTATGGACTCCATATACATATATAAAAATCAATTTACTCATCTTATTTCTCCCTATAATTGTTGAGCAGTATATTTTTCTAGTACGTTAAGAATCAGATCAAAATAGTTAGGGAAACGTTGGTGGGGGATAAGAAATTTGCATGGATTTGCCAACTAGTTGATCATCGATCATCATCATCAGCTCATTGCTTGGATCACACTCCAAACTTTTGATGATGATATTGACTAGCATGCAGTAGCAGAGATTTGACATTTGTAGGGTTAAGATTTTGTCTGGTTTGCTTGGACAAAACCCTACTTCCAAATTAAACACTTGTTCCTAGCCGCACAATTTGCCTCATACATGTCTGCATTCATATTCATGATTCATCTCACCTCTCTGACGATTCCAAGCCATTATAATTTATTTCCAGAATCAAAAACCATGGCTGGTCATCAACAAAACCAGCAATCTCCACCAAGGCTTTATATATATATATATATATATATATATATATATATATCATAATAATGTTGATATAGTCCAACTTTTGTGGGGGATATCAGATTCAAATAATACATGGCCCAATTGATTGGATCAAATAGTTTTCTTTGCTTTTTCTTTATAATTTTCCTCTTCATTTCCCTATCACGATGATTTTGTTAAATTAAATAATTAATTATGTTCAGGTGATTTTTTTCCATAATTGGTAACCCAGTTGTCTTTTCTATGTCTTGGTTTTTTTCTTTAATTATTATATATGTTCTTATAAGAAAGGGAAAAAAAATGGGGGTCGTGTCATTTTCATTACACTTCTCATTATTGTTTGTTTGCTTTTAGAAAATTATTATGAGCAAAAACTATGGGCGCTGCATCCATTATTTGATTATTTGATGTAAGAGAGAGTTTCAGTTAGAATCGAAATCGTGTACCCTGGGGCCTGGACCCTGCATGTCGTCAAATGTTTCCATTAATTATATACTTACTTTTTAAGAAAATTGTGGAGTTCCTTAATAGCTTCATTTAATGATGTTGTTGGATCTATACTTTTAATTGTCATGTTAATGTTAGATACTTTGCATCTGAAGAAATTTCCAAGTTTGAAGAAAATGAAAGAAAGGAACATAACTTTTTGGACTAATTTAGAGCAACTTGATGAGAATTAGATATTAGTGAACTTAAATCAAATTAGGACCTCTAAACAAAAGGGAAATCAAAATCAGAAACTATATACTAACTCTACAAGACAAGGTCAACAGAATCTTATATCTAATCAAATTGAAAATCTTGATTTGGGAATTGATATTTGTGAAAAAGCAAATTCAGATCCTTTCGGCCAAAACAAAAAGGCTAATTGCTCAACATATACGAAAATGCTCGATTTAGGGACTATGCTCTTAATTTGATTAATAAAGCTCTAACGCATACAAAAGTGCTCCATTCAGAGCCCATACATTTAATTTGGTTAAATAGATCCCTAACGTATACGAAATGCTCAAATAAGAGCCCAACATCCGCATCTCACACTCAATTTTCCAATTCATACCAAGTCCTTATTTGAGCATTTCCGAATGTGTTATAGTCTAATTTAATCAAATTCAAAGCATGGACCATAAATTGAACATTTTCATATGCGTAAGGGTCCTATTTAACCAAATTAAAAGCATGGCCTCTAAATTGAGCATTTTCACATACGTTAGGGACCTATTTGAACAATTAGTCAAAAAAATAAAAATCTTGATTTGGGAGGTATTTGGGCAGGCAGGGCTCACTCAGTTGGTGGTTTGTTCCAAGAATTTGGGCTGTGACCCATTGCAATATTGTAACCCAAGACCAACATTTATATCACTCTTGAACTAGGCCAGGCCACCTATGGTTTAGGAATATTTGGGCCATGGTCACAGCCTAAAACAACTTGGGCTAATGAACACTTTCCATCACTCATTTTTCCTGAAAATTTTTTAAGAACCAACCCCATGTAAACAGAAAAATGGGCCAAAATAATTGTTGGCAAATTGGACCTTAAAGTTTCTTTGCATTACTGTTTTACTTTATAAAACAAAAAAGCAATTGAATTTGAAACCAAACTTTTTCTTGATGATTGAATGAGATTAAAGGAAAAAAAACAAACACTTTTGAATTTATTTGACAATAATAGACTGAATGAGATGTATCATCCATCTCCTATACAAAAAGTTAAACTAAAAATTATGGGTCCAAAATAGATCATAAGAGGGCAGGGCATATATCCCCCATTGAGATGAGTCAACATCAAAATAAATCTTGATGAAGTGAAAGACATGTAATTAGAGCCCACTCCCCACAGTCCACAACATGATTTGGTGTCACAAACAAAAAAAAGGTCGGTTGGATAATGATTCCTTTTTGCCTTGAATTGTCGTTGAAATTGTTCCATTTTTTCAAACTCTTTCTTGATTCCACTAAATTGGCCAAACCCAAACTGAAAATTCAAGAAAAATGTATGTATAAATCTACTTCTAACTTTTGCCCTTTTGTTGGATGGGGTTGGCTATGGAATATTTGAGACATTAGCAAATAATAATGAGAGCTTCTTCTTCTATTAATATCAAGTTTCAACAGTCAACAATGGTGAAAAGTGAAAATGAAGACAATATTTAAGATTTATAGTTAACAGAAGAAGAAAAACAGTTGCAATGTGAATGGGACCAACCGCCTTATTTTTTTACTACTCTTTTTAACGGTTTTTTAGCTCCAAAGTTCAAAACTGTAATCTTGGTGCTCAAAAGGCAGGCCTTTTTTTTTAAAACCTTTTTCTACACAAAAACAAAGTCTTCAAGCAAAGGAGCTTCCTTTCCCTTTTTAATTAACTTTGTTCCTTTTTGGGTTTAATGTACAAAATGTGAAATTTGAAAGCTTCCAGGTTCTTCTCTTTTTATATTTATTCCTTGGCAAAAAAGTTCCTTTCTTCTTCCTCTGTTAACTATAGTGTATTTATTTAATGGGTTTCTTATTTTTGTCTTGATGTTTGAGGAAGATTGAGTTTTTTTTTTATAAACTAATGAAATGAATAAATAAATTAATGCAAAACCCAAGTTAAAGAATTAAAGCTTATGATAGTTTACAAGGTTGAATTTGGTATAAATTGATTGATAAGGAAGGAATTACAGAAGATTCTCTCCCCTAGTGGGGCGGTTTTTTTTTCCAGGGAGAGATAAACGTTTTGCATAATAACAAACCTCTTTATTCTGTTTTCAACGAATTACTGAAAAATTAGCAAAACATAAAATTCTCTCATTCTTTTGTTCTTTATTCTGCTTCTTCTTTTGATGTTGGATTCTGTATTTTAGCTTTCTGGTGAGCTGCATTCTTCATGGAACTTGTTTTTAGCAAATGGGTATTTGCATTCTCACTCTCTTCTTGGCTCATCTTTTCTGTGGCATTTTCAGGTAAGCCTAGAGCTCTTCTTTTTTTTTTTTGTGCTTCTTTTTTTTTCTTGGATTTCTTTAGGTTTTTTCTTGATAATCAATATATGCTCATTGTGTAGAAAACCAAAATCTTGAAATTGTCTTTTGATTTTGAAGTGGAGGGGTTGCCTGAAGATTCTAAAGTGAGAGGGGTGAACTTAGGAGGATGGCTGGTAATAGAAGGTTGGATCAAGCCTTCTCTTTTTGATGGCATTCCCAATGGAGAAATGCTTGTGAGTATTTGAGCTTTTGAAATTGTCTTTTTGTTTTTTTTTTTTCCTGAATAATTTGGTTATGGATATTGAAATGTAGGATGGGACTCAAATTCAATTGAAGTCAGTGGCATTGCAGAAATATGTTTCTGCAGAAAATGGAGGTGGGATGGATGTTTCAGTTAGTAGAGATGAAGCATCTTCATGGGAAACCCTTACAGTAAGATTCTAAACAAAACTGTTGAGCTTTATCTCAATTATTTGATATTGGCCTTGTTTGTTAAAGTTGAGCTTGATTGATTCTTTGACCTGATATATTCTTGTTATGTTCTTGGCGTCTGGGTTTTCTATAAAGTAAATATTGCTTCTGTGATGAAACTTATCATCCAACCATTTTGCTTTTATGCAGTTATGGAGGGTTTCTGAATCAGAATTTCAGTTTCGAACCACACAAGGCCAATTTCTAACATGTTATGGTAATGGATGCTCTGTATCTGCAACAGCAACTTCAGCTTCCTCAACTGAAACTTTTCAAATTGAAAGAAATAATAATGGTCGAGTACACATCAAATTAAAGAGTGGCGCCTATCTGCAGGTATAATTCCAAATTCTTTACTTACAAGTTGATTAAAGCATTTAATGATTACACATTGGTTGTTGGGTAATAAATAATGACTGACACTTTTTTGGCCATTATCTCTTAAATGATATCATTAGAAATATTCAAACTCAAATGTCTACTTTGCCTAGTTGTTTAGATTGCTACTTGACCACTACTAAGATAAGGTTTAATTTAAATGGCAAGTTATACTAATGATTCAGAACTTATGGTATGGTCAAGAATCTCAAGTTGAGGAAAATTTCTGGAACTTTATTTGTGGAAAGCAAGTTTATTGTTACATTTGAGAGATTAGGACCAATTTCTGTTTATAATTGTACAGCGGAGCAAGTGGTTAGATTAGTACTTATCACATTGATATGTTTCTTCACACATTAATATGTGTGCAACTTCATAGATTTGATCCATGACATTTGAGATTATCTTAGCCTTTCTTTTGGTGGTTCAGTATGATGCCAATGTCTGAAGTAGTAAAAGGATGTTCTTTATATTTTTAGGCTACCATAGGTAATCAGCTCACAGCAGACTTTCCAGGGACTCCAGGATGGGACGATAATGCAGCCACATTTGAGATGTCAATTGTAGCTAATAACTTACATGGAGATTATCAGCTTGCTAATGGATATGGACATAACAAGGCGAAACATGTTCTTGAGGTATCAGAAACTTCTTCTTCTTCTTATAAGGTCAACTGCTCATACGTAGTGGCCAGTTTAACCTAATTTACCCCTAGGCTAAAATTCACTCCTTTATCTTACTAACTTCTTTTTGTCTGGGTAAAACTGCAGACACATAGAAACAGCTTTATCAATATAGGAGATTTTGAATTTCTATATAGACATGGGATAAATACTGTGAGGATTCCTGTTGGTTGGTGGATTGCTTATGATCCTGATCCTCCAGCTCCATTCATTGGTGGATCTTTAGAAGCTCTTGACAATGCATTCTCATGGGCACAGTAGGTCTTTATTACACTTATCTTTATGAGACCTTTTTTTTTTTAGCTCTGCATTTCATTCAATAAGTGAAATTTTGATGCAGGGCCTACAACATAAAGTGTATAATTGACCTTCATGCTGCCCCTGCCTCCCAAAATGGGATGGAACATAGTGCTAGTCGAGATGGCACAGTAGGTTGGCCTACATCTACAGATTACATTTCACAGACTTTGCATGTTATAGATTTTCTAGCTTCAAGGTAAATGCCAATAAGTTATTGAATTTTCGTTTGAAAGTAATAGTAGCTAGAGTGATGAAGTTTGAATAAAAATGCTCCACATAGTTTATCATTTTGAGATGCCAGCTTGTGAAATCATGCAGCAATTCTGAACAATATATTGTAATCACTGGGTCCCAGTGTATTTAACTCTGGATTTTGGGTGCCTCATGTCATGTGATTGCATGTGCTGATTTTTATAATACTGATGTTTGATCTTCATACTTGCATTACACTCATGGGACCTGGAAGAGAAAAAGAAAAGGAAAGTAAACATGGTGTTTGTAGTGGTTGACTTCTAGCAAAAAAGAAATGCAAATTAATATATCTCCTTATTTTTTCTCATTTCATTTCTCGTGTGCAGAATAAAACAACGGACCCCACAATTGTGGTAGTCCTTCAACATGTTTACCATTACAGACCATTTTTTCTTCCCTTTTTCTCATCAGACCAAGTTCTGGTGCAATCTGTCAAAACAATCAAAACCATGAAAAGTTGAATACTAAATGTTTATAGCCTGCCATTTTGATCAAAAGCTGGTGCTCTTTTGTTGCCTAAGATCCCCTCATGTTCTGTTTTGGAATGCCCTATTTGTTAAAAATTCTGTGAAATCATGTCATCGATATGTTGGCCTAACTAGAAATCAAAAATTTTTGAAGAATTTCTGCTGCATTGCTTGTCAATCAATATTCTAAGCCATACCTTTGGGCTTCTGCAGCTGTGTGACTTTGTAAAGTTTTTCCTTTCGTGGCCAAGAGTGGCTTTATAAAGTTTATTTCCATTGAATCATCTTGTTTGCTGCAGGTATGCAAAACACCCTGCCTTGCTGGGATTCGAGCTATTAAATGAACCATCTGCTGCATCAGTTCCACTGGATATACTAGTTTCATACTACAAACAAGGCTATGAAGTTGTGCGGAAACACTCACCATCAGCTTATGTCATAGTTTGCCAAAGAATTGGCAATGCAGATCCTCTGGAACTTTACCATGCTGATATAGGCTCCCATAACTTGGTGGTTGATGTGCATTACTACAATCTCTTTGATAATTTTTTTGTCAACCTGAGTGCTATAGATAATATCCAATTCATATACAAGAGCAGGGAGGCTCAACTACAAGCTTTGAATGGTGCAAATGGTCCACTTGTTTTTGTCGGTAAGTAAAGTTCTACTTCCTTTACCAAGTTACCAATGAAAAGTGTTCGCTTAAAGATATGTTTTAGGATTCTGTGAACCTCTAATCTTGCTGTCTCAGTCAAGGTGTTCTGTGGTTTCCGATTTTTGTCATGTTTAAAACTCTATATGCTGACTTTTAGATATACAATCTATTTCTGATGCAATTCTTACATTTCTTGGTTTTTTGTGGTTTTGTTTCAGGTGAGTGGGTAAATGAGTGGAATTTTACAAGTGGGTCTCAATCAGATTATCAAGACTTTGGAAGGGCTCAGTTAGAGGTGTATAATGCAGCTTCCTTTGGTTGGTCTTATTGGACACTCAAAAATGATAGAAAGCACTGGGATTTTGAATGGAACATCAGAAACAACTATCTCCAATTGAGTAATATTCTCAACTAATCTTCATTTTGTTTTCGAACATGAAAACTTCACAATTCTGAAGTGTTCCAATTACAATCATCTCTTCTGTTTCCCAGCTATAGTCTTATCTCTGTTCTGAATAGCATGTGAAAACATATTCATGCAGGTAATTCACAGAAGGAGAAAATTTTCAACAATTTAGTATTGCTTTTACTTGCATTGCTCTGGTTCCATCTGTGTCAACTATTATGACCAGTGGAGTTGCTTGAGACCTGGATATATACAAAGAGGAAGTATCAAGTGCGGCGTTTTCTTTTCTTATTCTTTTCCCCAGTTTTATGCTATTTTCTAGTTCACCATTACACTCATCTCTTCTGTAATACACTCATTTCATTCTTTTTGGAATTGCTCAATAACATTGAAAGAGCAACATTTCCATACAAAAATTTGATCAATCCTGTCAAAACAATGGAATTGTATCTTCTTTCTCTCAATAATATACAAGTAAAAAAAAATTCTTCCTATTTTGGCTTTCTGCATCTGTAAGAACTCTTCTCAGATCATCTTATTCTCTCATCTAAAGCCATTTTTTGTACACTATAATGTAAAGTCTCTTGACTACTTGACCAACTGTAAAATACCCTATGAAAAGCACAACCAAAAACCCAAAATATGAGAGTGGTAAGTCAGTGAATCCCATGACATCTCCAATAACTGAGAATGGAATTGCAATACCTACAGCAGAAACCAGGATCGTTGAGCCGATTACAGGCCAAGAAGCAATCTCCATGATGAAGGGAATTTTCTCTGTCCGGATCAAGTGATAAATCAGGGTTTGCATGAGCAGCCCTTCAACAAAATAGGCAGAGCGGAAGAAAGTTTCACTTAATTTGCTTTTAGAACTGTAATAAAACCAGATGAACAAAAGGGTAGAGATGTCACAGAGAGTGCAAACAGGACCATTCCATAATATGAACATTGGCAAACCTTTGACAGACCATCTTTGAGGAATTTTCACATAATCTTCCTCCATCTTGTCCCATGGAATTGCAATCTGACCCACACTATACAAGAAGTTCTGTACAAGGAGTTGCTTTGGAGTCAATGGCTCGAATCTGAGGATGACTGTTGCAATGAGGAGTGAAAGAACACTTCCTAGATTAGCAATGACAGACAGTTTTATGTATTTCATTGTGTTGCCAAAAGTAAGACGGCCTTGCTCAACTCCAGCAACAAGCACGTTTAAGTCCTTCTCAAGTAAAATGATGTCAGCCAAATCTTTTGCAACTGATGCTGCTGAATCAACTGATATACCTATGTTAGCAGCATCTAATGCGAGTGAGTCGTTTATTCCATCTCCCAAGAACCCGACAACATGGTTACCGGCTGTCTGCAAGGACTGAACTACTCTCAGTTTTTGAGAAGGGGTGAGCCGAGCCAATACTGTAGCCTTTTTCACTGTCTCATGAAAGGCATCCTGGTTGAGTTGCTCCAGGGCTGGTCCTGTAGTTACATGTGTTGTTCTGATGCCAACTTCCTCACAAATTCTTATTGCCAGAGACAGTGAATCACCGGTCAATACTTTTGCTTTTACTCCCTTCTCTGCCAACCGCCATAGAGCTTGCTTTGCTGAGTCCTTTGGTGGGTCAAAGAATGTTATAAGACCGAGAAATACCATGTCTGATTCAACAACTTCCTCATTGTCCATGTTTTGCTCGCTCACTTGCTGCAACATGACATAAAACTCTATCACATTCATAATTATAAGAAGAATGAGATGGTAAGAACATAAGAAGAAAATGAGAATGGATTAAAAGGAGACCGAAAATGACCTTATGTTGCAGATTCTTTATTGCAACTGCTATAATCCGTAGTCCCTCATTGCTTAATTCTTCCACCAGAATTAAAATCCTTTGTTGGTCTTCTGCAGAAAAAGATGATATCTCACCCTTATCGACATGCTCCACATAGGAACAAACTTTCATCACTTCTTCAAGTGCTCCTTTGGTTATCATGAATCTGTACAAGGGTTTGCTATTTCTGCCCTCTGGATTAGAATCTGTTTCCAAAATAACAGATACTCTTCTTCTCATAAAATCAAAAGGAATTTCATCAATCTTTTTCCATTTGGAAGGTTGGAATCGGTACCCGTTTGTGTACACAAATGCCAAAATTGCATCATCTAGGGGATATTTCTGTTCACTCTTGAAATAAGAATTCAAGAAGGCAAAACGTAAGACTTTTTCTCTTGGAGAACCCCAGCTATCAAGATGATTAACCATGATTGCATGGTTCATGGTAAGTGTCCCAGTCTTGTCAATACATAAGGTATCCCTGCCAAAACAGAAACACATAACAAAAATCTCAAAATGATTGAACATCCAAATAAAAACTTGATGAACCACAATGGAGTCAAAGACAACATGAGCTTACATGGATCCCATGTCGCGTATGGCTGATAAGCTTTTGACTATACATCTCTCCCTTGCCATAGCAAGTGCTCCCTTTGCAAGACTTGTGTTGATGATCAGGGGAAGCATTTGAGGAGTAAGGGCACATGCAACTGATATTCCGAAAAGAGTACTCTCACTCAAATTATGAAATGTGAAGTACTCTACTAGTATTATGACTGTGACTACCAAAAGCATCACACCAACAAGCACATAAGATATCTGCCGAATACCCTTCTCGAAACTATCTGGAGGCTTGTGCTTTCCAATAGTTGAAAATACAGTGCTTATGTAGGTCTTGGAGCCGGTGGAGACAACTAGACCAGTTCCCGTACCCGACACCACATTCGTCCCCTGATATATTAATCACAGAAGGATATATACATCAGTGTATTATAGTAACAATCTATGGCTACTGTCTTCTTAGATTCAAATATTGCACTCTTCGGAGGAAAATTTCTCATATCTCATCAACTATGATTCTAATAGCAGCACATAATTAATCTTTACTTTGAGTAGTTTCTTAAATGGGAACCTTAATTTCTGTCAAATTTGACAAAAGTTATTACCACCACAAGAAACAAATCAAAGAATAATGTTGGAGCAACTATATATATACACCCACCATGAAACAAATGTTCTTTAATTCTAGCAAAGGAGTACTCCTATCTTCTCTCACATGAGCTGTTTTTTCAGTTGCCCAATGCTCCCCTGTTAATGAGGATTGACTGTTCAAGAAGAAAGGATGTAATAAGAGATTCCATGGACAGAAGAAGGAATTTAAAAACTATTGTAAGAAAAACAGGAAAAATTTGAAGCTGTTCTACCTTACAACTAGGTGTTTTGAAGTTAACAGTCTTACATCACCAGGAAAAAGGTCCCCAGGCTCGACAATGACAATGTCTCCTGGAACAACATCTCTTTGGTCAACTTGAACGATTAACTCGGTCTGAATTACTCTCCCGGCACACCTTTGAACTTTAACAGGATTTCTTACAAATTCTGAAAGTTTCATGGCCGCTTTTGAACTGCCATATTCCTGGATGAGCCATGGACAGATTAAATATATCAGTAAAACCATGTTTGAAGCAAAAATGTAAGACAGAAGTACTTAAGCAAGGAAGAACCTGATAGAATCTAAGGGAGACACTAATGAAAACCAAGACAAGCATGATGCATCCATTTGGATTGTCACTGGTTATGTATGATAGTGCTGACAAGACAATTAAAATGATGTTGAAAGGATGAAAGAAGGCACTCCATAGAAGATGCCACCAGCTTGGGAATGTATATTCAAGAGGAACATTTGGGCCATTTTCCTTCAATCTCCTCTCGGCTTCAGTAAAGCTCAAGCCTACTCATCCAAATTAAGCAGAAAATAGAAAACATCAAAATTTATTCATGATTCATATGCATGTGTTAAGAACATTTTGCTGATTCAGAAATTATTGGATCATAGCTAACCTCTTTCAGTGGACCTAACATACTCGAAAACCAAATCTTTGTCTGATCTTGCCAGAGCATATAACCAAGAATAAACCTTCTCTTCTTCTTCTGTCTTTGAACCCCCATCACTCTTCCCTACATAACTCAAAACAAAGAATCAAAAACACTAAACACCCATTTAAGCAAACACTTGATAGACCTTAATGGGGCATGAATCGACTTTGACTCACCTCTAGACTGAAAACGCCGGAGAATCCTGAAAACCGAATTTGAAAAGAACCCATCCCTGTTACAATGATTAGTATTAGTATTAGCATTGCTGACAAGGTTTTGATGAACCGGGTTGGAAGTAGGGAGGGAATCAAAACGGGTTCTAAAACTGAAAAACCTCAAGAATTTGAAGTTTCCCATTGGACCAAAATTGTGAGCTGGTTTCGATAGAAATGGATAGAGGGAAAGGGAAAGTACTGATATGCAAGAAATAATTATGCCAAAAATGAAAAAGCATATTGGAGAAGAGGTTGAAGATTTGAAGAGAAGGTAGAAGAGATAATAATTAAATTAATAATTTAGTATTTTCTTTTTTGAGATTACTTGCTTTTCTTCAGACTCTTAGAAATGTCTTTGTTAACTCATTTTGTTTTGCAGTTTCAAAATGAAAATTGATTCTTTTATTTTATTTTTGGGTTTTTTTCTGGTAGAATTTCCAGACTCAGGGAGCTTCAACTACCAAACTTCAAATGACCGTTAGGTGCAGTTTGCAATAGGAGGGAAAAGCAGATTGGCAGTTATTTTGCGCCAGCTGACCCGGACCGAGTACCGACCGGGTTCATTTTTAAATATATAACTAAAATGTTTTTTTGAGAGAGAAAAAACATCATTCCCAAAATAGATCACAATACTTGCCCCCACATTTATTTGTTTAGAAAATACATTTTCACGAAACATTAAAATTTGCAAAAGGAAATATGTTTTAATAGAGGCTATTGAATAGAGGCTAAAGCAACTTTGATAAAAAAAAAAATAGAGGCTAGAGCATATATATATATAGTTTACAATATATATTAGTAAATGTTATTTGAAAGATCCAGGAAATTTACCAAAGGCCCCTTTTGAGGATTGATGAGGAGGCTCTATTTGAAATTTTTTTTTTTGTTCTTTTCTGTCTTTTCTCACTTGCCTTATTATTAAGAAGACCCTAGGTTAGTTTTTAGCCAATTCTTACCCTTGAGCCCTTTTTTGTAATTATCCTTTCCTTTGACATAAATGTTATAATAAATCTTATTCCCTTTATCTCTGCTTTTGCTAATGAATGCTAGAATTGTAACCTCTCTTCAGGTATTTCATGTCCATATGAAGAAGAGAGTAAACTTAGTTTTTATTTAAGTTCTACACACTTTAGAGGAGAAAACAAAATTGAAGTTATTGCAACTGTCCATGTACAAACTAATATTTACTACTTATTGCTAACTTTAGGGAATATACTCAATGTTAATAGTATAGCCGTTTAAAAATGCAACACATTTAAAATCATAGTACTTTCGAACTTTCCTACGCATCGAATAATTTAATTCGAACAGAAAATTATTTAAAAAAGTAGATTTCTGAACGTCCGACACGTCAACACGGATCAATCCACTTGTATTTATTAATTTTAGTAGCTTCACCTATCAAGAAATTCTATGCATTCCTAACTGGATTAACTAATCAAAGTAGCAAATCATTCTTTTTCCATCTTATCAATTGTTCAAATCATAAGAATCTACAATTAAAATGTTTAAACAAGTTTCATGTGAGATTAAAATATATATATATATATTCTAACTTATAACCAATAGTCAAAAGTCAACCATTTTATGTTTATATTATCCTCTGATTAAGCTACCAAAAAAGCTGCTTAGGTTTTTTTCTTTTTCCCTTTTTTTTCTCTTACAAATCAACAACATCTTTGGGCTGAGATGGAAACGGACCTACCATTTTCTGGCTGTAAACAGGCTTACTTACCGAGCCCAATAATTCCTGGATAGGGTCTACCCCTTGAAAGAAGAGAAACCATAGCAAAGCATGGTGTTAAAGCCTTAAAGGAGGTAACTTCTCTTTTCTTTTCTTTTCTTTTTTTATCTTTTTTTTCTTTTATGGCAGTTAAAATAGGTAACTTCATAGTTACCATCTTCTTGTGTCAAATGAAAATGAAAGAACCAACGAGTGGTTGTTTCAAGTGGTTTGACACTTATTCCCCTTAAATAAAGTCTCGGGTTTAAGTCTTGTGAATGGATCAAAAACCATTGTTGGGAGAGATTTACCCCATAATGGATCAACCCGACTCGAACAAAGCTAACTGGTAAATATAAAAAAAAATGAAAATGAAAGAAGTTTGGTAATGATATGCATTAGTTAGGTAAGGTCTTGGATTTAAATTTAAATAGATATTGAGAGAATTCCCTTACATTTGGAGGGGGAAAAAAAGTTGGATAGTATGCAAAATGCAGTAGAATCGATTATTAAATAAAAATATATTTGTGAGCTAGGCTTGAATATAAATGGGAGGACGGCTCCTTTGAGAAGTGGAGCTTATATACCCTTGTAGTTGTAGAGAGAGGGATTTTTTTTTTCTTTTTTTTTCTTTTTTTTTCTTTCTAATAATTTATATATAAGTTTTCGTCTACAAATAAGAAATGAGAAAAAGAATAGATATCCTCCTTCCATGTGCAACATTACAATATTTACATATATAAACGACATAAGGAATCAACAACAGCTCATACAAACACAAACATATCATTTCCCATTTTACAGAAACAAAAAAGCCCCCACCCCCCTCTCCAACATGTACAAATTTTATGTACAAAAAATCTTCTACCTCTAACTTACATTTCATATACGTGTTCATCTATATATTCATACAAAATATATGCTAAAGATTTTGGTAATCTCGTGGTTGTCGAAATTCGAATCATATATTCTTTAAGGCTACTGTTTTTTTGATTCATTAATGAAGTTTATTCGATCAAATATTCTTCATCAAAAGGGTTAGATTTAGAATAAGAATGGGTTGGGACAGATTTTGAGCAGCTGTCCAATTTTCATACTGATAAAATGAAAAATTCATTGGAAGTAGAAGAACAGGACAAAGAAAGTTGGATTTTGTTGCTTAAAAGGTGATGAACTGATGATGTTTAGGATGATGTTAATATATGTTTTGTTTTTTGGTGTGTTGGAAGTGTGAACTGTTCAAAATTCTATGACCTCTGCAAATGGCGATTCCAAGTCAATCCCCTGCATCTGCATGAGACATGTTGCTCTGTCATAGTATTATTTTTTTGGTATGAACCCTTATCTCGTAATTACATTGGACTCCGACTAATCCAAAATAAAGCCGTGTCGTAACTCGTATCCAATTAGGTATTATTAAGCCTTATTAAGAAATTATAACTATGACATATTGCTCTATCATAGTATTATTTTTTTTTCTTTTGGTACTAACCCCTATCTGGTAACCGCATTGAACTCCGATTAATTCAGAATCGAGCCGTGTTGTACCCAATTAGGTATTATTAAGCCTTAAGAAATTAGATTCCATGGAAAAATGGGATTTTCGAACGGAGCAAAGTTCACATCACGGTTTTCTGACAAATTCTGCATATTTGGGATCAAAATTATACGGCTTGTCGAATGGTCGGGGTTATTTAGAAATCTGCCAAATGGGGACAGCCTTGCCTACAGCGGCAATGGTAAGATCATTGTTTCTTCTTTAAAAGGAATGCGCTTTCGCTGTCTTCATTTTTTTAACTTGATCTACTTGACAGATTGAATATTCCATTCACAACCATCCAAAATTTATACATATGGAAATATTATAGATTCCATTAACAAAGTAAAAATGGAAAACTAGTTCATTTTTACAGTAGAAGAGAACCTGATAATCACCCTCTTCCAAAATTCATTACATATAATTACAGAAACAAATCTGGGTTCTGGTAATTATCTTTCAAGTACAAAAAAAGCTATGCTTAATTAAAAAAGCAGAGCTCAAAAAAAAGAAAGGATCGAGGGCTAAAAACTGATTGATTTAGACACCCACGCTCCTAAATTAGTACTTGAAATCAAAAGACTATCTGTTTCAGAAAAACCCAGAAATATGATGTGAAAAATGAAAATTTCATCGGTCACCTTGACCGGAAGAAGAATATACTAAGTTCCTGCCCGATGTTTCCTTCAGGGTCAATCAAATGGAACGATTCAGAATCAGAAGAACCATGAACCCTTTCAAAGTTAGCCCTCAAGTACATAAGTTCGTCGTCATGGCGGCCGAGTTCTTTCCCACTTATCATTCCAGCGCCAACCACGACGGAGCTCATGGCCTTTAAAGCATCCATATCAGCTTTCGACGGCCGGCGTTTAACTGCATACCCAACTTTCCTTCCATTGCAATACATAGTCCATGCCGCCATGGACAAAACTGATTCAGAATTATTATTTTCATTGCACTCAAGCGCAATTCTGAGAATACCACCTTGCATTTCTCTAGCCAAAACCGCCGTGGGCACGGCAAATTCAAGGAGGAGAAATGGGTTGGTGGATTTGGAGTTTGTTTGAATACAAAAGCTGACTTTTCCCCTTTTGTAGCCGAAGATGGTGCCTGTAATTACATTTACAGCACTAGAGTTATTGGAAGAAGCATAGAGTTGGGGATTATTCAAGTAGGGACGAAGATAATTATTGTTTTGAGGTTTGATTTGTTGTTGGTCGTCGATGAAGGTGGTGCAATTGCAGGTTGGGATAAGGAGTTCAATGAGGGAACGAAGGAGCCGCCATGAACGAACTTGTTTCTGACAGTCAACTGAAGTAATGTTTGGGGCGGCATTGATTGTTGGACACGACATGTTTTGCCTTATGTTTTGACGAAGGTATGGGAAAGACTTAGCTTAGCTTTGTGGGTTGTTGTTGCAGATGGTTAGGAAGGCCTTTATATATAGGGATATTGAGATTATAATTTGTTTATTTTGATTGCTACTGGCCAAAATACTTTTATTTTCCAACACGGTATTACATAATATTTTATTTAGGTGAGAAAGATACCTTTATTATGCTTTTATTTTAAAAGACCCATTTAAAATCTTAGGGCATGTTTTCTTTTAATAATTAAAATAATACTAGCAATAGTTTACACATATTCGAAAAAAATAAAGTGTCAACTGCCCAAAAAGACATTTATATATGTTTGTTGATCTTTTATATATATATATACATATGAAGGGTTTTTTTTTCTTTTTAATTGGAAAAAATTTGGTAGAGAAAGATACACCAACAATTTAGTGAACAACTATATAATATTGACTACTTTTTTTTGAACCCATATAATATTGACTACTAATAAAAGGTTATAAGTTGTAACTTGTAACTTCACATTATAATGAGTGGAGAAGTTATTATATCCCCTTAAGGCTTAAACCAAGTCCTGTAAATGGAAAATATATATATATATATATATATTTATAAAAGATATTCATTTTCTCTCCATTTGAAATATCGGTCCATATTATTCAACTCTAAATTAGTCGAGATCCAATATAATTAAATAGAAAAAACTTTAATAAAAAATGGTTATCTCTTTAATTAGTGTGATTTTATAGAGTTTACACTCTACACCTTTTAACTTAGACCATTTCAATTTTCAACAACAAAGGCAACTAATTGGCCTGTATTCATACGCTAGCATGATGAGTAAATAAATGAGAGAAAAAAACTGTATAATATTATATTATGATGACAGGGAAATGGGGTAAAAGAAATTAAAGTTTTAATGCAAGAAGTAAGGCTGCCATTCAAACCCAGCGTCACAATATTTTCTTATTTCTACTCCTTGGCATATAGAAAATACATTGTGCTAATATCATTAATTATCCAATTTTTTATTCTTAATAAAGATATACTTAAATTGACTTCAAAGATAATCTGGCTAGTCAAGCATTTTAGAAACATATAATAAAACGAGGGAATATTTTTTTTTTTCTTGATTGCATGTGTTCTGCACTAAATAATTTGCGTTCCAAATCTAAGAATTTTTATTGTTTACAAGGAAAAAGAGGCATCTGATAAGACATTGCACAACAAGAAAAGAAAGATATTTAATGTAAAAAAATACTCCGTCCCATATTATCTGTTCTTTTTGGGTTAAAATTTTTCTGTAAACCAATCATTCATTTGACCTTTAATTATAAAAAATATATATACAATCAAATTTTCAAAAAATATGCTTAACTTAATCAAAACATAATTTTTTAAAAATTTATTTTTATATAATTTTTTTATAATTAAAGGTCAAAGTTAGGAAACTTTGACCTAAAAGGGACAGATAATATGGGACTGAGGGAGTAAGAGATTATTTTTTTTGGATAAATATGTATCATTCATCCGGTAGCAGGAATAAGAACTGCTACAAAAACTAGTACAAAGGAACTATTACATGAAAATAGCTAACAAAATCACCAAACTAGCTGTAAAGACCAGCTATTACAAAGGAAAATGTTTATAGGATCCTTAGCAACATGTTGAAGACCAAGTAATCTAATCCTAATAGAATCAGCAATGAGAATAAAAGATTGCTCCACTGTGTTCATCTTCTGCTGAAAAATCCGACTGTTCCTTTCTCTTCATATCACATAACAGAAAGCATTCCAGGCCAATTTTAAGATTAAAGAGAGAAGAGATTTACCCTTAAGCTTAGTGATTGCCCATTGAAGTTCATAATGCCAGCTACCAACAGCTCTATTCAATCTGCATGCTTGAAGAATTTTCCCCCAAAGCTTTTTTGAGTAATCACAAGTAAAGAAAATATGATCCCTGCAGTCAGTATGTTGTCCACAAAGTACACAGCGCATAGAAGGGATTTGTAAATTCCAGCTAGCCAACCTATCTTTAGTAGGCAGACGATCAAGTATAGCCATCCAAGTGATTAAAGAATGTCTAGGATAGCTGTAAGAAAACCAAACTAACTTTTGCCAAGGAACTCGAGGCTGCTGATGCCTCAATTGTTCATACATCAGGGCGGTCTTATAGACAAACCTAGCCTGATTCCGGTCACCCCTTTGTATAATGTGATCAACTCTTCTCCGAAGTTTAAGAATCTTTTTGAAGTTCCAACTATATCGTTGAAGAATAGGCATCTCCATAATATTGTTTAGTTTTATAACATAAACATAAAGCCAGGCTATCCAAAGAGAGCCAGATTGTGCAAAAATATTCCAAAGGTGCTTGATCATACAAGCCTGATTCCATACTACCACATTTTTGAGTCCAAGACCCCCTTCAGCTTTAGGATGACAAATCCAATCCCAGCTTACTCTGGCCCCTTTTGCATTGCTATCATTGCCCTTCCAGAAGAAAGATGAACAATGTTGATTCAACCTTTTAAGAACAGAGCTTGATAAAATAAAACTCTGACACCAGAAGTTTTGGATACTGAAAAGAACAGACTGAATAAGCTGAAGCTGAATAAGAGATTATTAAAAAGAAAGAAATTATGTAATTTAATTACATTAAAGAAAAACTTTGTTAATGGCTTTTTTTTCCGTATTTGAAACACAATGGAATCAATTATATATAGTTGATGATATAATCTTCAAATAATTGGACTGAACTTTTTTCTTCTCTAACCAACTTTTGCTCTCTCCCTCTTCAAAAGGTTGGAAGGGAAAAAAATGAAAATTGCAGAAACAAAGGAAAAAAAGAAATGTCCGTACGATCAATAAACTAGAAATCTCCCCATCATCTAATCATTAGAAGCTATTAGATGTTGAGCACCATTCAACTTCTCCATTTACAACTGTTTCTTTTTGAAGAAAAATCCAATTTACAACTGTTAAATTAAGTATTTTATATGCAAAAAAATGAAAAAAGGAAGGAGAATAATTATTTTTGTGCCCTTTTTTCTCTGTATTAAATTTGGACCTACATAAAAAGGACCCAACACTTAGATTTTATTTGCCTTGTCTTGTTTCGTGTATTTTTGCATAAAAATAAATCACATGAAGGATGGAGATGGGACCTTATTTTTGTTAGATGGACCTTGAAGAAAAAGGAAACTCATTTCCCTGCAATATATATATATATATAGCAAATAAATGGGTTTGGTTTTTGCTTTATAGCCTGGTTTCTCCACTCATGTCCTTTGCCTTTTCTCCTTTCCACGTTTATTTTTCATAAAATGACAAGAGATAATTATTGGGTTTTTTTTCCCATTTTCATTAAGTTTTTATATCTTAATTTTGCTTATAAACATGATAAAATAATAATAATATAATACAATATAAATTTCAAACATGTGGAATTAATTTCCGAAAAAAATATAAAAAGCATGTTAAATTGTCTAGTGTCTACCAAAAAGCATTGAACTCCACCTAAAAGACAAAAACCATGTAATTTCAAAATTTTAACCATAATTTTGGACAAAAAAACTTTTAACCATAATAAACATTTATAAAACCCTATTTCCCAATACAAACCTAGTAGCTTCAGCTTGCGTATTAAGGTAGTAGTTTGCAAAACCTATTTTTTGGACCATTAAATTAAATTGACATACGAAGGGGTTGTATCAAGTGATAAGCGGCTTGTTCCAGTTTAAACAGGTCTCGAGTTCGAAACCTTACGTATACAACTGCCCTTGTTCGGAGACTTATCCACCATAACCAGATACGTGACGCGGGTCGAGTCTGGATTAGTTAGGGCAAAACCCTGAATACCGGATGAGATAAAAAAAATAAAATAAATTGACATGGTAGTAAAATATAAAACGCCTGCTATTGAAGCCATTTATTTATTTATCTTTTGCCTGAAATTTGGTAATATTTCTAATAAAATCCCAATATAAAATAGGGGGAAATGAAAATCTATGGTTTTTTATAACATTTTTTAACAAGTAGAGAAGCTCAGACAAAACAAAGTGTGCCATCTCAGCATCTGAGTCATGGATGCAAAAATTCCCCACTTTTGTTGTTTTACTAATTTGAAGAACACAAAACACAATAATAGTACTCAAAATCTGAAGACTATTAAAAGCTCAAAAAGAACATATAAAATATTGTCATGAATGATAGTACAGTTAAGGGCTGCTAAAGCACAAAAGGAGAAAAGAAAAAGCAAAGACCCAAAAATAATTTTCTAGTAACCCAGCATAAACAGACCAATTAAAAAGAAGGCCACAAAAAACTAAAAACTAAAAATATTTGAGCATCAACTTGAATTGAAAGGGGAAATGATTTTCTTTGCCCAACACTTGAGCTTGTTGGATTTGCATTTTCAAGTGAAGAGTCTTTTCTCCTCTGTTTTGTGGTTATGACTTCATCAAGGCCCATCCAGGTAACAAATTCAAACTTTTTTAAATCAGATTTTCAGTTTTCAGTAATATATTGGGAGAAATATGCAACTTGAATGCAATCAATAGAAAACAGAGGGAAAAAAAACTACCAAAGTTGATTTGACCATTTTGATTAGCAAATTAAACTAAGAGATAAGTTAATGAAAGAGTGATTCATTATCATAATAAAAACCATTACAAAGGCATCAGACCTTAACCCAGATCTAAACCTTAATTACCCAACAGCTTTACATCTACCCTTTTTCCCATATTAAATTAAATCCCAAACCCAAACCCAGAAACGAAACTAAATTTAATACGAATATTGAGGCTAACAAGTGGTAAATCTAAGCTCGCTCACCCCTAATCCTACGAGCCAACTGGATATCTTTGGGCATGATAGTAACCCTCTTGGCATGAATGGCGCAGAGATTGGTGTCTTCGAAAAGTCCGACCAAGTAAGCTTCCGCCGCCTCCTGGAGTGCTGCCACGGCGCTGCTCTGGAACCTCAGATCGGTCTTGAAATCCTGGGCGATTTCTCTCACCAGCCTCTGGAATGGGAGTTTCCTGATGAGGAGCTCGGTGCTCTTCTGGTACTTCCTGATTTCACGCAATGCGACGGTTCCGGGCCTGAATCTGTGTGGCTTCTTGACACCTCCGGTGGCCGGAGCTGATTTCCTGGCGGCCTTGGTGGCCAATTGCTTCCTTGGGGCCTTGCCTCCGGTGGACTTTCTTGCGGTTTGCTTGGTACGAGCCATTTGAGAAGTGAGAAAAAGGAACTGGGTTTCTTAAGTGATTTGCTGCTGTTTGATTCTTGAGAAACTGAGAGAAAAATTTTGCACGATGAAAAGATCAGGGGATTGGGGCTTTTTTTATAGAGAAGCTAAGAAGCGAGGGAGATTTGAAACTTTTAAAATTTTAAGGCGGAGGAAGGATCTTTCTTCATTTTTCTCCTTTTCTAATCGTACGGCGGATAGTTGATGTGACGAGGATCGCGATCCGTGTGAAATGGAAAGGACCAATAGGATTTAATTGTTTAGGCGCTGAATGTCTTTAGTTGACGCCCTTTTTCGAAATTTTGGAGGGTTCGAAAATTTTGGAACAGCTTTTTACTTTTTCCGTATTTCGTGTTGTGCGCGCAAAATTATTGTCGTTTTGAAATGGCTGGAAAGCCCAAAGCCTAATCAAAGTCGTTTTCGGGCTTTGAGGATCATATGGCTTAGTATCAATCAAAGGCCCAAAGACGTCTTACTAACTAAAAATGAGGCATTGGGTATTTTGCTCCACAATTTTATTTTAACTCTCTAATTAATCCATTCATTATCATCAAGTTAATTAGCATTACAAAATCTAGAAACTTCCATAAAGATGTGAATCTTGTGATACTAATACATTTGGAAGGTTTGAAAAAACATATGGATTATTTGCAGACTACACATCATTTTCTTTTACTAGCCACATCCAGCTATAAGTATTGTAGTTTTAGAGTTAAACGTGGAGCATTCTCTAATTGAAATTAAGAGTCATAATCAATTCTTGAGAAGTTGTGATTTCTTTTTTCCAAAAAAAAAATATTAATTCTTGTGACTTAATTAACCACCCTACTCTCTAATGGACACATATATTGATCAATTTGTTACAACTTGGAAATGCTTTTTGTTAGGTGTAGTACTTTTAATTTACAAATGAGTTGAAGATGGCGATTTGGATATGTTGGTATTATATACAAATTATCAGTGTTATTAATTATTCCAAACATTTGGCCCTAGTTTATATACTAATTAGTAATTATATAATGTGATTGTGATGTGAGAATCTGGGTTCGTCTCACGAGTTGACTTGTAGATAAACTCAAATGGCAAAATATTTAAAAACCAAAAATAAAAACAACTCATTTAAAATAAAGCCACCCATAAGAGTAAATATGTATTTGGAAAATATTTTTTCAATTTAGCAATTTTTTCAAAACATAATTTTTTTATAAAAAAATACCCACTCCCTTTTCAAGGAAAAAAACTAACAATTTACTACTTACATATTTAACTCTAAAGAAGAACGGTGAAAGTTTTTTTATTTTAATTTTCATAAAAAATGAAAATAAGTAACCATATTAAAAAAAGTAATTACATTCATGAAGGTAATGTGCCAACTCCCAAAGTCCAGTTAATATAGGGACATAATATTACTTAAAAAAACGAAACGAATACTCTAAATGTATAGATATCATAATTTCCAAAAAAAATGTTCAAATTTAATAATAATTCAATAAATATAATTCCCTCCATTCTTATTTCTTGAATTACAAAACCCAAAGTTTGAAAAATATACCCTTTCCTTATTTCTCCCCTTTTTTAGCTCTTGTTCTTTTACAATGTCAGAAAGGAAACAACACCTTACAAGTTCTTCCTCCCCTTTCTTTGATTGAGGCTTCCAGAAACCATAACAACAACAATTCCTGGCATTGCTTTCCTTACCCGCACGACAGCACTTGGCTTTAGGGCCCGGACTTCTTATTACCTTGGCTATGGTTGATACTAGAGGAAATAATAGGGAAAGGAAAATAGAAATATGTCGAGCCTTGCTATACGATTTTAATTTCTTCCAATATCTCACGAATACAAATAATGAAAAAAAAAAATCAAGATCAAGAGAGTTTTGGAAGAGGGAAACATGTATATCAATTATTGATGATTTATAGATCCGAATCATGCAATAACTCTCATAAACAAATATCATATCATTAAAATCAGATACACTCTATCGTGCAATAAAAATCATTCATCAAAATATTTGTATCATAACGAATTTCAAATGGAGAGAAGCACCTCACCCAATGTTATTTCACTTGTTCCGTATACTAACAATAAATCATGTCTAATAGGCTGTTTGTCACTCTCAATACCCCTCTCAATAACACGGCTCAAGCTCAGGCTTTATAAATACGAGCCCTAAGCGAAAGCCCCAAATTTTGAGCTATCTTAATCGATGAAATTTTACTTTACCAGAAATCCACCGTATATATGGTTTTATTATGATATGATTTATTTTTGTTGGTTATGTTGTTTTTCTAAAGTTTGTCGGTCTTTGATTCGAGGAATAGGGGATGGGTTTGCTTATTGGGTAATTATTTGATACACCGGCGGTGTAAGTTTTGGACTCCACAAACGGGTTGTGGAGTTGACACATGTCCATTTTTTGAATTAATTAAGTTTTAAATATTTCAATATAGTCCCTAGAGGACACATGTCACCCTTCAGGACCCGCTTGTGTAGTCTACTAAACTCCACCGCCGGTGTATTGTATAATTTGCCTTGCTTATTTTGCCTTTGTTTGGTATCAAATATGGTTTCTTCATTTTCTTAAACCATCCAGTAAACAAGTTGGAGAATTTGTTAATTTGAGGATTAAGAGGACCTTTCCTCAATGCCACAAAAATATATGAATAAATGAAAATCAAGGCCATTAGTACTTAGTAGCCATGAGGAAAGTGGCAGTGGCAGTGCTATTTGCCCTGCTGGCCTCTGTGTTTACCTTTTGGACATGATTCAAAGAGTGCCTTAATCTCTTTAGGAATCATCGTCCTTCTTAGTCAAACAAATATGGCCACCTCTTTCAGTCGAACACTGAAATCCTAATGGATGAAAAAAATGAATATGGAAAAACAAAGAGAAATCGTAGGAACAGAAAATGAGGGTGAAAAAAAGAAAGATAAAACCTATATTTTTTTATTAAAAAATCCATGTCAGATTAGTTAAAATGCCACGTTGGATAGCTAGATTGGAGTTAATGTGCGCATGTAGTCCACTTATATATGTCTGTCTAAAACAGCCTCAAATTGAGCAGAATTTGTCGTAACCTTTGATTCTTAATTGACCAACTTTAAACGTTTAGCCTAATATTGAGCAAACCCGCATACGTTTGGCTCAAAATCGAGCATTTAGTCGGAAAGTCCCCAAATTCAGGACATTTATTATGATAAACTATTAGTGATTGTAATTATACCACGTATGGTGAATCATCTGGTGATAAAAATTTGATGAGACATGTAGCATTACTCGGTATATTAATAATAATAGTAATAGAAAATCATACTATAATAAGTAAATCAATTAAAGTTTTGATATTTAAAAAAAAAAAGAACAAAAATAAATTTTTGATAAAAAATGGATCTCTATTATGGGCTATGGCGTATGGGTTCCAAAATATCGGAGAATTGCAAAATCTGTTCCACAAATATATGTTAGCCTTAAGGCTGCTATTAGCTTGTCATTTTGTCATCCTCATCGTCAACAAGCCTTATGTTTCCATCGAGGAGGGCCAACTTGCTTGCTTAATTATATCTCTTATATATACCACAAAGTTTAGGCACAATAGGATTTGATTGTTTAGGCGCTGAATGTATTTAGTTGACGCCTTTTTTTCGAAATTTTGGAGGGTTTTGGATCTTCGAAATTTCCATAAAGTTGTGAATCCTGTGATACAAAATTACTAATACATTTTGAAGGTTTGAAAAAACATATGGATTATTTGCAGACTACACATCATTTTCCTTTTACTAGCCATATCCAGCTATAACTATTATTGTAGTTGTAGAATTAAACGTGGAGCATTCTCTAATTGAAATTAAGAGTCATAATTAATTCTTGAGAAGGTCTGATTTTCTTTTTACCAAAAAAAAAAAATGAATATTAATTCTTGTGACCTAATTAACCACCCTACTCCCTAGTGTACTTACTAGCTAGTACTTTTAATTTACAGATTAGTTGAAGATGGTGATTTGGACATTTTGGTACAAATGATGTGTTATTAATCATTCCAAACACTTAGTCTTAGTTTATACTAATTATAATGTGAAGATTTGAGTTTATCTCATAAGTTGATTCGTAGACTAAAAACAAAAAATAAAGACTATCTAATTGAAAGGAAGCCACACGTTTAAGACTCTTAATGTAAGAGTAAATATGTATTTTGTAAATCTTTTTTCAATTTAACATTTTTTCAAAACATAATTATTACTTTTTTTAAAAAAAACCCACTCCCTTTTCAAGGAAGAAAAACTACCAACAAATTACTACCTACGTATTTAACTCTAGATTAAACTGTGAAAGTTTTTATTTAAATCTTCATAAAAAATAAAAAAATAAGTAACCATATCAAAAGTAGTTACATTCACAAAGGGAATGTGTTAACTGCCAAAGTCCAGTTAATATAAGAACATAATATTATTTAAAAAAAAAACAAATGCTTTATATTTATATATATCATAACCCAAATATATATATATATATGAAATTAATTCTTTCTATTTTTATTTCTTGAATTACAAAACCCAGCGCTTGAAAAACAACCATTCTCCTCTCTTGGGCTTCTTGTTCCTTTGCAATGTCAGAAGGGTCCTCCTCTCCCCCTTCATTATCATACGTCTTGTCACTTTTGTCACTCCAAAAAGAACGGCTCCAGAAACCACAACAACAGTTCTTGCCACTGCTTTGGACACCCTCACAAAAGGACTTGCTTTCAACCCTTGAATCTTATTCTCTATGGTGGTCAATCGTATTGAACACTAGTGCTTATCACTCGACTCATGTCTACAATCAAGGTTAAGAGTGTCATCCAAACCCACAAAAATAATGCTCAGAGTCTATCATTTTAGGGGCCAATTCGACTGCCAAAACTTAGGATGTGTTTGATATTAGAGGAAATAGTAAAAAGGGAAAATAGATTCTAAGATTTTAAGAACATGTTGAGGCTTGCGATATGATTTTAATTCCTTCCAATATCTCATAAATTTTAAAAATAATGAAAAGAAAAATCTAGAGAATTTTGGAAGAGGGATGCATGTGTATAAATCATCGATGATTTATACATTCGAATCATACAATAAATCTCGTAAACAAATATTATATTATTAAAATCAGATGCGCTCTATCATGCAATAAAAATCATTCATCCATTTTGTGTTATTGACTGTTGTTATTGAAGAATTAAGCATTCAATATGGCTTATTGATCACATGAAAAGCTCCTGGGAGAATTTCAATGTCTACTCTCTTTTTGACATATTAATTCAAAGCTTTGGGCTATATAGCTCGTATATATATACTCATTATTAAACCTGGTCTATATTCATTGTTTATACTTACTCATTATTGAGGAATATATTAACAATAATTCTTTTTGTCTCACCAAAACTTACCAATTACTATCAAATGTTACTCCTTAACGTGCCACCAAATTTAGTTTCGGTTTCAATCGAAACAAACTTCAAAGGGAAAGTCCCCAAATTTATGACATTTATTATGATAGAGAATTAGTGATTGTAATTGTGCTACATATGATGGAACCATTTAGTGATAAAAATTTGATGGGACATATAACATTATTCGGTATAGGTATAACAGTATTAGTAATAATAGAAAATCATACTATACTACAATAAGTAAATCAATTAAAGTTTTGATATTTTCAAAAAGAAAATTTAAAGTTTTGATAAAAATGGATCCCCTATTATGGGCTACTATGGCCTATGGGTGATTGGGTTCCAAAATATCGGAGAATTGCAAAATCTGTTCCACAAATATATTTTAGCTTGTCATTTTGTCATCCTCATCGTCAACAAGCCTTATGTTTCTTTCCATCGAGGAGGGCCAATTTGCCTGCTTTTTTTTTTTTTTTTGGAGACATTGCCAACTTGCCTTCCTGAATCACAAAGTTTAATTCTCCCATGGAATCTCACATATTTTAACCATTTAAATAGAAAATCCGATCATGCAATTGCAAATATTTAATATCTCTCAAACCTTATCATTTGAGTTTTGACTATCTCATTCTCAACTCTCAACCCAACGTACTAATAGTATTATTATTGTTCAAGTATCAATTGGCTTTTGGCCTAACCAAAAAAACAAGTCCTTAATATGTGCCTCTCTGAGGTGCATATATATATATAAAACACTCATTAAGGATATACATAGGACTTTTATATGTTAATAATATTCTTTATAATGATGATGGTGGCCTTATAGATAAGAGAAACCCAATTTGCATTGTAAACCATGATTGAAAATAAAACAACGGCACAAAACATTCAAATTAACAGTAAAGTTAATCAAAGTCCAAAAAACCAGAAGGATCAAATTCCATTACACTTCACTCAAAGTGATCATGAATTTTTGGAACAAATTCTAACGTCACATCAATTACAGAAAGGGAACTTGCAAATTGCATAAGCATTCCTCAAAGTAGTCACTTGCATTTTTAGGACCAATAAAATGTTCGATAAGATAAAAAAAAATCAAACATCAAATAAATTCAGAGTTTTGTCTTTTTAGCAACGAAGATAAAAAAATCAAACATAAAGCTCGTGTATCTGTAATTGTTTCACCATCGTTAGATCGTTTTATCATTATTTTGGGATCAAACGGAACTTAAGTGTAAACTCCGTTTCAATCGCTGCTCTAATAATCTCATCTGTACAATACCTAATCTAATATGTACAGTGTAATCTCATCTGTAGAGTTGCTAAACAGTGTCAATTGCACCGCTACTACACCACTCTACTAAACACATCCCAAATAAATTCAAAGTTTTGTCATTTTAGCAACCGAACCAAACAAACAAATTTTATCCTAAATAAAAGGCTAAAACCTGATGGGCCCCCGGCCCTTTCCTTTTCACTTTTGTTTTTTTCTCTTTGAAACCTGCCGCCGTTTTCTTTCTTTAATAGGCCTTATTAAGCCCACCGTTTTATTTGAAGTCACCCGCCGGATTCAATGTCCCAAAACAATTTTTTCCTTTTTGTTGTTTGATTAATTAAAATTTAAAACTTACTGAAAAGAAAGAATTAGATTCTTCGAGAATAATTAAACGAAGCTAACCTGGGTTTAAGCTGTCTTTTCTCAGGTTTTGCGAGGATTAATACAACACTAAAATTCACTAAATTAACCCTTCCACGTGTTTACAGTTAAAAGCAATTTGGCTTTACTTTTGGAAGATCACGTCAGCATCCACGGCTCTCTTCTTACTTACCTCCCACGGCACAGCTGTTGAGTATTATTATCTTTCTGTTTCTTATAAATTTAGACTAAAACCAAAAGTCCATCAGTGACTAAACCGTTTCAATTTCTTTCTCGAGATCACGATTTTCCTTTGATTCTGATGTTTAATCTAAGCCGTTGGGTTTACTTGTACATATTAACCGTCGTCGTTGTGGCGGCGCAGCCAACATCGCCGCCACCAGGTGGGGATTCCTACCAGCTTTACTCTCACTTCGACCCGTCAATGGCGATCATCGTTATGGTCCTCGTTTGTGCTTTCTTTCTTGTTGGTTTCGTCTCCATTTACATGCGCCAGTGTGCCGAAGCCAACGCTAGGGCCAACGCGGCCGCTGCTGTCGCGACTGCTTCCGCCGGGAGGTCGCGGATGAAGGGTCTTGATCCCGCCGTGATTGAGAGTTTTCCGGTTTTTATTTATTCGTATGTGAAGGACCTTCATCTGGGGAAAGGAGCGTTGGAATGCGCGGTGTGTTTGAGCGAGTTCGATGACGACGAGGCGTTGCGTTTGATACCCAAATGCAGTCACGTGTTTCATCCCGAATGTATCGACGCTTGGTTGGAATTTCACGTGACTTGTCCCGTTTGTCGAGCTAAACTCACTCCCGATTCCGGTGGCAAAGAAGTAGAGTCAAGCTCAAACGTCGTCATTGCGTTGAATTCCAACAGCAACGAGCCGTCAAGTCCTCCGACGTCGACGAGTACTCAACGAGTCGAAGAACAAAACGATGTCGTAATCAATGTCAATGAAGAAACCCGGCCGAGAGTTAAAATAACGGGGAAGTTCCCGCGGTCTCACTCGACGGGTCACTCACTGGTTCAACCCGGGGAGAACGTGGAAAGATATACATTAAGATTGCCGGAAGAACTCAGGAAACAGATTATGAAAAGCGGGAATTTGAAGCGGACGAGGAGTTACGACGCCGTTTTGGCAAAGGAAGGGAGCTCGAGGAAAGGAGGAGGAGAAGGAAGTAGTAGAGGGAAAAGTTATATAGACCGGTGGGTATTCAGGGCGACACCGCCGTTTGTGTCGAAAACGGGTTCCGTCAAGTCTCAGAAAGGGGGGCCTGGTAATGGAGACGGAGATGGGTCAACTTCATGGAGAGGATTAACGTCCGTTAAAGGCAAGTTAAATTGTCTTAACTTAAAAGTCGAACAAACTGACAAAGAAGAACCGTCGGCCCGGCCGCCGGTATAATTGTCATCGTCATCATTTATTATATACGGTATATAATTATAGATTCACATTATTAATTAAATTAGTTTAGGCCTTTTTGTTTTAAATTTTTAGTTGTATCAATGAATAATCATAATTCCATCAACAAAGTGTGAGTTAGAATTTTTCGACTTAATTGGACTCAATTTGCCTAATAATCAGGAAATTAATTAGGAGTCTTTTTTTTTGCCAGAAATTAGGAGTCTTAGAAACAATGAGTCATAGAACAACACGGGGTTGGATCAAGTGGTAAGCGACTTGTTCCAACTTAAGCAGGTCTTGAATCTGAGACCTTGCGTACTCACCCACTCACCCATCATAACACGCGGGTCGGATCCAGATTAGTCAGGGTAAAACCTTAGGGTAAAGTTTTAGATACCGAATGAGAAAAAAAAAAAAGAAACGATGAGTTATAGGAAAAACGAGAATCACGATTGATCCCAAATTAATCTAGTTTAGTGTCCTAGCTAATGGTGTTTTGGGGTCAAAGAGAAATCACTTGGAATGGAAGTCGAAAGTGGGAGATGATTAGATGAAGAAAATAGGGGACAAGGATCTTATGATATTTTCCCTATATACTATAATTTAATGAGAAATTGGTCCATGATGTGTAAAGGGAAATGCTATTTTTTTTTTCACCAAAAGTAAAGTTGTTAATTTCGTATCGGTATTGGGGTTTTCGGTTGATACTGTTTTCTTTATAATCGGTACCGGTAGACTATTTGGTTCGTATCGGCTTAAATTTTTTGGTTCGTACCAGCTTAAATTTCAGTGATTTCGTACGATTTCGGTGATACCGGTGCTTTTCGGTCGATTTTCGGCGAAAACGTGGATTTCGCCCGAAACCTAAATTTACTTTCTCAGAGAATCAATTTGACATTTTAATAATTAAATGATGTTAAAATTTGAGGTTTTTTTGACTTTTCAACTAATAAAAACAAAAGAACTAAATCATACATACTTAATTTATCCCACTTTTTTCTATTATTTTACTTTTCTTTTTAAATTAACTCAAAGATTTAATCGTCTCATTCCATAAAACTTTGCTTTTTAACAGTTTAATAGACATTTGAAAGTATTATTATAAATGTTAAATGTTAAATATATAATTCTATATATCATATAATTAATTTGTATATTATATAAATCCTAATATTTTTTCATATATATACTAATCCAAAATGTCCGAAACGATATGACGAAACCATCAAAATCGGTACATATCATTCTTTTTAAGAAAATCGAAAACATGATTCGGTATGAAACTAACAACTTTAACCAAAAGGGAAATGCTGATTAGGCAAATTGATATGTTGGAGAGAAATTGTGGAGAAGAAGATGAAAGTTGAAACACTTTTTAACCACCCGACCCAACTAAAAGTACAGAACCAAAGTCATGGTGACACATACAAAAGCCAATTTCATGAGATTACACGTGAACCATGTTTTAAACTTTCAACTTGTTCATATATGTTGATATCAAATCGTATTGTCAATTGTGGCTCAACATTGAGATAGGAAGAGTTCTGAGTGTGGCTCAACATTGAGATAGGAAGAGTTCTGAGTGAAGGAGTTGCCAGTAATTTTTTTTTTTTTTTTTTTTTTTTTTTTTTATATGGGCCAGAATTTGCCAGAAGTTCACATCCCCATTAATCTCTTAAAATTGATTTATGTATACTAAACAATTAAAGTTCATTATACCATAGAGGAATTTTGTTTAAAAAATACACTAATCATGGTATTATGTTGGGTTATTACATCTTTGGGGAAATTTCAGCCCTACATTACACCTTGCAATAATTCCCCCTATTGTCATATAAGAGACTAATGAGGCTCGGTGGGTTTGAGTAGACAGACCTTTGGGCCATATGCTCAACACAACTCAAGAACAAGGAAATAATCTATGGTTGCCGGCAGGTATTCTCATTTGATTTCAATTTATTTGTAAGAATTAAATATAAGAAAGAAGAAAAATTGATTTCAACAGATTAGCAGCGCCTAATCTTCATCAAACTTGATCTTCTTTGGAGCAGGCTGAATGCTACCCACCTGTTGAAACAAGAAAAATTGACAACAGTCAATACTGAAGAAAAAAATTACTAGTACGAAACAGTCAATCAATTTACCCATAACGTGACACTATATAAACAAGCCATTTACAGGGAATATTAACTTATAGACCAATATTAACAGGTTTGATTCCAAAACAGTCTTAAAACACTACCAAATACTGAAACTGTGCCAAATTTACCATCCATCCTATGCCCATACTCCGTTACTGAGACATTGCAACAAAAGTAAATAGTATGGAATAGGATCAACTTTTCAAGCAACTTAATACAAGGAGTTTAAGAAAATCCCAGAATTAACTTCTGCACACACAGTCAAGAAACTAGATTTTTCAAACGAATAACAAACAAGTTCACACAACATTTTGCATACAAGTATAAGCTCAATGGATCTTCCTACTCAATGCTCTGGATGCTTTTAACTCAGATGCAACTGGAGCACCATCTTAGTTAACAAATCAAGTGGCTCTTTTTATAAACAAGACAATTCAAAAATTCTCCTAATTGAGTACTGTAGCTCATTAAATTAGTTCCCGTAAGGCACATAGGTTTAAATGCTTAATAATTCCAATCTAATAAACACGAGTCCTAAAACATCATATTAACACACCTTTAACAATTACATCAGTGCGAAATAAAGTAAAAAGTAGAGGAAGATTCTTACAATTTCTGGGCATTCATAATCAATGTCAGCAGCCTCTATCCTCTTTCGGCGCTTCTGATCTCGTTTTATGATCTTCTCAACCAATTTCTTGTGCTCTTCCAATGTTCTGACCTGATTAGCCAAAAACAGAAGAGCAAAATTGTTTTTCAGAACAGAAAATCACTGAATCAATCAACTAGTAATAAACGCATAAAGATGCCAGACAATTTCCTACGGTTTATGCTTAATACCTTATTTTGCCGCTTTCGTTCGATTTGCACAAAGTCCAGTGGCTTGTATTTATAATTAAACCCTTTCCATCTGCATACCAAAGAATAAAAATTTACAATTACATTCTATCCACAAAATATACATCCAACATAACATGAAGAGAAATGTCAAAACCCCCTAAATGCAGTGAACATTTGACATCAAATAATTAGAATACCAACAAAATACTGTGACCTTGAAACTTAATAGACAAGTCTGCCGCAGCATGTGTTATAACTTATGATACATAGTAGATATGACTATCATGAAAAGATCATTTAAAATTTGAACAAGAACCACCGACAACTTAGTTAAAAATTACTCATAGCTTACAATTTAGGATGAACATGCTCAGGAGGAACGAGATGGACTTGCAAAAGATGTTCACATAACAGATAATTATGCATACAATCAGCTACTACTTGTGCAACCTGCGTTCAATCAGAAGAACTGTTAGAAAAAACAGAATAACAGTAGGCATTACTCGGTTAGGCCTCATAATAGATCATGTCACCAACCTCAGGATTCTCGAATTCTATGAAACCATAGTGCTTTGATTTTCCTGTCTGCAAAAGACCCATACAAAAAAATTGCAAAAGAAAGAAATTTAATACATTATTACTAACTAAACACTATTTTTAAATTCAGTATAAAAGTGCAACTGAACAACAAATACAACATGACATATTATGTTCTGCAACTAACTCTATAATGAACAAAGTAAGGAAATTGAATCAGCTATTGATGAACCTTTTTGTTTCGAGCAATTCTTAGTCTCTTGATGGCACCAAACTGTTGAAAATAAGCTGTAAGAAAATACCCAGTTAGCAAAAATTACAAGAAAATTCAATAAAAAAAAGCTTAAAACAAAAATATTACTGCAATTATTTCTCACCTTACATTTCCTTCTCATAAAATCCATGTGGAATTCGACCAATATATAAAACAGTTGCCTTCCTTTGTTGGGGTTTATCGTCTGGAAGCTTACGCAAATCCCCACCTTCTAATGGCTTCATACAAATCACAGCATTGAAAGCACTTTAGAATTACAAACAACCCATAGAAAGAAATAACAACAAGAGAAAGGAAAAACGATTAAATATACATGAAGAAGAAGAAGAAGCATACCAAGAAATCAGCAGAAAGCGCCTCCTTGTTTGGCTTCACGGACTTCACCATGGCTGCTCCTCCTCTCTGCGTTTCTTCTTTCCGTTCAAGGAGCTCGATTTTAGAGAGGAAAAATATGGGGTTTTAAATATTTATCAGCCGAAATTGATGAAAACCACCTTATTCGTAGATTGTGTTTCTTGTGACAGACTGACGGGTCCAAAACAGGCCCAAAAGTAAAGATGATTGTTCAAAGACTTTTTACCAAAGTCCAAAGTCTTGTTTGATGGACTTTCATTTTTGTTGGGCCTCATATTATGAGATTTGAATTTGATTATATGTCATACATGATTTTTGTAATGGAGTTTATGTATAATACACGGTCAGTAAATTTTAGTAGACATGTGTCTCCTAGGGATTAGATGAAAATATTTAAAATTTAATTAATTCAGAAAATGGATATATGTCAACTCCACAATCCGCTTGTGAAGTCCAAAATTTACACTGCCCGTATATCAAATAATTAACCTTTTGTAATTTCTTTTTGATAACAGGGAAGGGTCTATAAATAAAAAAAACAATATATTATACTACTATAATATAATATATAAGACAAGACAATATAAGCAGTGTTGATTAAGTATGCAAGTACACAAGTACTCCATCATGGTTTATTAGTAATTTATTCCTTAAGTTATTGGTATATTTGTTCCTTAAGTTAATGACATTAACTATTGTACGCATTTGGCAAATAGGACAACGTTTGGGAATCTTTTATTTCCCCTTAATTCTCATAAGATTCGCCTCAAATTAAACCTTAGTTTATTACTCGCATGAAAAATGATGGAATCGGAATCTCATGACCCTTTGAGCTTCTTCATTTTCAAATAAACTTCTCCATACCATTCCTAAATTTTGTTGCTATAATGGCTACATCAACGAAAAGCATGATTTTTTTTTTTGCTAACATTTTAATTTTTAAGGTATGTATAGACACCGCCCTATATTTAACATTTTAAGGTATTTTTGACATTAATTCTGCCCTATATTTAGGAGTTCTAGCTATATAACGAAGGTAGCTAGTATGAATTAAGAATTAAATAATAGAAAATGTAGCACATTGATTTAGACGTAATTACTATAATAATTATGATTTCATCCCAAATTAATGTAGAAAATTAAGGGCCAAACTTTCATTGATTAAATTAAATAATTAATGCATGCCAACATCAAATTATTGTACGTAGTTTAATCAACAAATTTTTATGCCACTTTTTATTGTCAATTACAGCTCAAGCTAATCCATATGTATCTTGAATTCTACTAGTATTCTAGAATTAAACAGCTTCAATTCCGGAAAGAATTGAATCAATCAGATAAGGATAATGTAATAATTTTGAATTAATTTATATATATAATCCTCCGAATAAGCTAAACTAGTACTGTACGTTGTTGGCATGTTGCCCTTGCCAATCATGATCTTAGACCAGAGCAGTCCATTGCACAATCAAAGACGTGATTTGTATAGTAATTCCTCAATTCCTTGAAAAGAAAAATGATTAACTCATTATTTCACCCCATCTTTTCCACTGATTAAGAGCCTTAAACCCCTATATAAGCAGTGGCTTTGTTAAGCCTCAACTCCACAGCTAACATAAAGCAAAAAAAACCATCACTTTACTTTCATTCTGCAACTTATTACTAAGATCAAAGTTTTGGGAGATCAGAGATGGAGGGCGGGAGGAGAATGGCGGCCGGTGAGCTTGGTGGTGTTGGCAATGGTGGTGGTGGCTCAAGGCAGAGAATTAGGGTTCATAGAGCCTGATGGAATTCGAGACCTAGGATATTGTGCTAAAAGGTGCGGGAAGAAGTGCGCTTTTGCCCTTATTCCAAAAGTTATTGCAGCTTGTACTGCTTTCTGCACCTTAAAATGCACAATCCGCCCTCCCCATGCTGTCTTGACTTGTACTAGCAATTGTGCTAATTCCATGCTCAACACTATCAATCCCACTGGTAATTTAACTATAATCTAGCTCTTTTTCCCATTTAATTCTTTGATTTATTTTCATTTAGAAATATCCTTCTGGGTTTTGCTTTGCTTGATTTTTATTAAAATTTGATTAATTGCAGATGCTGAGGGAGTGGAAGGCATGGTTGGTTCATGCTATGCGAGTTGCAGCAATCAGAACAATAATGTCTAAGAGCTGTCTTATTGCTTCCCTATCTAGTATTTTAACTTGATTATTGTTGATTCTGTGGAGTGAATAAGTTGACAAACATATATATGTACTCTAAACGGAATGAATAAAGTTAGATTTCTCTCAATATTTCTTTCTCAATTACTCAAATCTATTGAAAATAATTCATCAGATAAGTTATAATTAGTATTTCTGGCGAAATAACAACCCCATGCAAATTTATTTATGTAATTATATGGTCTAAATTTCTACATATCTATCAGCTCTTTATGTAATTATTATATTATTTTCCCTAATTGATTGATGATATAATTATTATTTTTTTTTTTGGGGTAAATAGATAGGTAGGTTTTACTATACCAATTAATTAATTAATTAGTATTTGACTTTGGAACTGCTCAACTTGTTCTCTAATTAAATTACTAATAATTATTTCTTGTAACAAAATATAGCAAGTTGATTATAGTAAGTAAATTAACTTGATACCATATTATTGGTCTTAATAATTACTTATTGCTCAAGTCAAGTGGAACATTATATATGGGACTCAGCTTCAGAGCTGTTCAGCCTAGAATACAGTTTTAATTAAACTGAGTCTTGAATTTGTATAGTGAAATGCATGTCAAAAGCAATAATAAGTTCTTTTCATCTCAATAAGTACGGACTGTGATTTCCACTTAAAGAAGAAGCAATCCTTTCTTAATTACGTCCAAATTAATTAATGAAGTCTCTGATAATTATATACCCACACATTTGCATAATTAATGAAACAATATCTGCAGCCAAATCGTTAAACATTTGATTAACATATATATTTCATCATGTACATGTGTTTCTTAATTATATTTGGTTCGTTTGTAATTAATTGAATTAATTATTACTACAATTTAAGCAGTACCCTTCCGGCCGCTTGGCTTCCAAGCTATATATATAGCTATAGTGGGAGAATTTTTGTAACAGACAAGAAGGAGCATCTTTAAATGGCATTCTTTCTGGTATGTCTGAATCTGATCAACTTTCTGGAATCTTTTATATATATAGTGCTATTTGCACCTGCAAATTGTGATCAGAAATTGCATATATATTTATCTATTCTCACCCGACATGGGAATCAATCAATTTGGTTGAGGCCTTGAGGGGGACCAGAAGCCTGCAAATTAACTATAGTTTTGGGCAGATCTTTTGTCATCATCATCAATAAATTATAAGTCCCCCATTATTATATATGTGTTGGAGTTCATTAAATTTTAATGTTAGTTGCTGATATATCTTGATATACTTGGCACTATGGGAAGAGGGAAGATGATGCTGCTGATGCTGGATTGCTTTGTTTTATTCTCTATTAATTAAATTTCTTCTTTCTTCAATCTTCAATCTTCAAAGTTCAAACAAAGAAATTGCTTAACATTGTCTTTTTTCAACTTTTGAGAAGTGGGCATGGGCTAATCTAAGAAAACACTAGTAAATTATTGTTAATTAGATCATGAGATCGATTAATTACTATACTATAATAATAATAAGAATTGGGTTATTTGAGTTTTCTTAAAAGTGACATTATCTTCTGATTATTAAAATCTTAAAATCTTGAACAATTGATGTTTTATGCATAATATGATCTCCCAACCGCAAACCTTTCAAAATTTTCAACTTTATGAAAAGGTTACTAGCGAGGAAATTACAAATGCTAATTATAGCAATTAAGTGTCGTTAGCGTGCATGGCTCAATAAAAAGCCTTGAAATTTCGCCCTTTTTTCGTTCCAATTGGGAGGATGGAATGCAAAACAAGGCAATGTGATTGGAATTGGTAGGACTAAACTACACTTATTTCATATATTGAATTCTTAAAATTCTTTAATTCTAATCAAATTTTCAATTAAGATTAATTAACTTTTACTAACTTTGATCCATCTCCACTAAAGTAGTATATATATTTTTTACAAACTCTCTCCGTATATGACAATCACACAATTTCTTAATTAATCCCGAGTTGAGTTTATTAGCTATTGAAAAAGGTAAATTCTCATAACATTTATTTTATGTATTTATAAAATTTGAAGCAATGACATTACTTAAAAGACATCCTCACTCGACCCAGATATCATGAAATTACCTCCACTCGACTTAATAGACATCGTAAGTTGTAACGCCCATTTACATGTAGAAATAGAACACCTGACACTTGATGAGCTAATTAATGACATTATTATTTACCTAAAAAATGACATTATTATTATTTATTTAATAATAAAACAAGCCTTGATTTCTTATTAAGGGACATAAACAAATGCAATGCACTTTACAAAGGTCAAAGAAGCGTGTGAATGTGAATTCTTTTCCAAGTTGGCTTGAAAGGGTTTTGATTTTTCAAAAACATATCTATAATCAAATCTTAAATATCAATATTAATAGTACATTTCAAGACATATTAGTTGGCTTGTATAATCAACAAATTCATAAAAAAAATGTAGTAATACAATCTCTTTTGGCCCCAAAATAAAAAACGTTCCAAAATTTTGACCACGTGCCCATTTCCTTTTGGCCTATTAATCTCAATTTGTCAAAGACTAATTTATTGGTCCTTTTTTTAGAAAAATTAACAAAAAAAAAGAAGAGAAATTCCTTCCGAAATTATGGAATCTCATAAATAGAAAGAAGGGAATAGAAATGGTAAAAAGGAAAAGCAATTAAATAGGCGCCGCCTATGGCTTTGCCTTCATAAATTCTCTATTTTCTTCCCTTTCTTCTTCGAGTTTCTTACTTTCTTTCTTCTTTCGTTGGTCTCCAATGGGGCGCATAACAATTCTCAGAGACTTAATCGGAATCATCAAAGACAAAGCTTCTCAAAGCAAAGCAGCGTTGGTTTCCAATCCCAAAACACTCTCCCTCCACCTTGCTTTACTCCGAGCCACCACCCACGACCCCTTCACGCCACCCGACCCAAGGCACTTGGACGCTTTACTCTCCACTGGCCACAGCTCACGCGCCACCGTCTCCACCGCCATCGAGGCCCTCATGGACCGTCTCCAGACCACCCGTGATTCCGCCGTCGCCATCAAGTGTCTCATCGTTGTTCATCATATAATCAAACGTGGCAGCTTCATTCTTCAAGATCAGCTCTCTATTTACCCCGCCGCCGGCGGCAGAAACTACCTTAAACTCTCGAATTTCAGAGATAACACGACGCCGTTGACATGGGAACTTTCTTCTTGGGTCCGATGGTAACGTATATTTCGAATAATTCCTCTGTTTTTTTTTTTAAAAAAACAAACCCAATCTAAATCCAAATTTTGTCGCAGGTATGCTTTGTATCTAGAAAATCTGCTGTCAACTTCAAGGGTTTTGGGTTTTTTTCTATGTTCAACTTCAAGCAGTGTGGATAAAGATAAAGAAGAGGAAAAAGTGTCTTCACTCATAAACAGTGAGTTGCTTAAAGAAATAAACTCTCTGGTGAATTTGCTCGAACAGATTTCGAAAAGGCCCGATTCTTTACATGCTAATGGCAACATATTGATCGAAGAAGTTCAGGGATTAGTGGGTGAGGATTATTTGTCGTCGATCGACGAGGTTTCAGTCCGAGTCAGAGAATTCAGGGAGAGACTGAGTTGTTTGAGCTTTGTTGACTCGGTTGAGTTAGTGTGTGCTTTAAAGAGATTGGAAGATTGTAAAGAGAAATTGTTATCATTTTCCCAAAGGAAGAGAGTTTTGATTGAGACTGTTTGGGGTTCCATAAGTGAAATCAAGGATCAAGTTGATAACCTCAAAGTTTGCAGAGACGAGAGGAGATTGTTGACCATGGGAAGCAAGAGTAGCAAAATTAGTGAGTCGGCTCGGTTTGGGGATCGAGTTCTGAAGCAGGGCAACTCAGTCAAGTTCTCTTCAGGAAGATTTTTAAGCTTGGATAATGTCCCTTTCCGAAGTTTTGAGTCGGTTGAATCATATGGCTGAAATGGGAATCTCTGTAAATTCTTACTGCTTAAACACCAATTTGAGATTGTATGTATTTTTTGAGGTTTGCTAATTTTACACTTTGATTTTTTTGCTTCTCTAGACTTCATCTAGTTTAGTAATCACATCTTTTCTTCCAAAATCATATGAATATGCTCTTTTGACATTTTTCTTTTTGTTGCAAATATAGTTCATTAGGTAGAGAATTATTAATTTTAACTATTGAAATTTGAATCAAATGCTCGAATATATTCTTTTCAGTAAAAAAGTAATTATTTGATACACCTGGCGGTGTAAATTTTGGACTCCACAAGCAGGTTATGGAGTTGACACATGTCCATTATTTTTAATTAATTAAGTTTTAAATATTTCAATCTAGCCTTCAGGGGACACATGTCACATTTCAGGATCTGTATGTATAGTCTGGTAAACTCCACTAACGACGTATTGAATAATTTTCCTTCAGTAAATACGCGTCATTGCGTGAGTGTTAGTCATTTTTTTTATATATATAAAATTTGAATGGTTTACATTGTGATTGAGACATAAGTTTTTGCCTATCTTGATTGATTAGTGTAGAAACTTGTAGTAGCTAGCTATATTGTAAAAAGTTTGGTGTATTATTAAGTGTATAAATTAAGATTTCTGTGTACTAAGATTAAGTAATATACTAATAATCTTTCCTTGTAAGGCTTAAAACATTGAAAAATTTGGTTCTTATTGCAAAAATAATGGAGTGGAAATTTTAATTGATAGTGATGTTACTTTGTGGATGAGTAAAGTTAGGACGAAATATAGATTCAAGATTGTTCCATAATTCATAGTACATGTATAATATGCCAATGCTATTATTAATTAAAATATCAGTAGTTAGGTTAATTTTCGCTGTCAACCAGCCACTAATTTAATTTGTCAAGGACTAAGTCATTCAATTAACACTTAAAAATTAAATGGCAGGGCCCCTCGACTCCTCCTTATCAATACAACTCTTTTTGAATTATAACTTGTCTTTATAATGCCTCCTATATTGAACCTACCTATGATGAAAAACTTTTATCAAATCATCCAATGGGATTTACTTATTTTTGTTCAAATAATCGATGAAATTTAAACTTGAAACCTCAATGTCTAAGGATTATATATAGTAAAACAAAATGTTTAGAGAATATGTACCGATCAATTGAATCAAATTATGATTATGTGATTCAATTAGTAATTTCAGGGGGTGTTTGGTTAGGATCACCCCCGAATCACCAGTGATCTAAGATCACCAGTGATTAAAAATTACATAGGTTTACGGTGGTAATCCAGATCACCCTTAGAGGGGTGATTAGGGGTAATCCGGATTACCACACAAAACTAAAAAGTGTAACCAAACGGGGTGATCTGAGATCACCTGTTAAAATAAGCACAGGTGATCAAAGATCACCCCCCAACCAAACGCCCAAACTTTTCTCCTATATCAAACGATAAAATAAATTTAACCAAAAAAAAAAAGTTAAAATAAATTCCCGATATAACATTTGATAAAACACATGTATATATACTCGCGATTAGAGTGAAAATTAAGGAGTCAAGTCAAACCTACTTTCCTTGTATGACTAATTAACCTGCTCTAATTGATCATTTGGCAACTTGGACAAATTAATATCATGATTCTAAGTATAGAACTTGGGATATGACTCTCTTCATACATAAATAAATGAACAAATAATCAGAGAAATTAATGGGATTTCCTTCCCTTATTTCCCAATCATACACGTTATTTTTTAGTATAAAATATAGTAAGGCAAAAATGGTCCACACATAACGAGATAACCGAACGTTACATTACAATGATGTTGCCATTTTCTTGTGTAATGTGCATGCTCAAATTTTATAAACCTAGCTAAATTTACAACGGAAATGTTTTGCACAAAAAAAAAGAAAAGAGAGTTACAACGGAAATGTTTTCTTTAGGGAGGAAAAGAAAAGGTCCCACCGAGATTTGAACTCGGGTTACTGGATTCAGAGTCCAATGTCCTGACCACTAGACCATGGGACCAATTGTTGGTTTAACCTGCTTAAAGAATTTTTTTCATAGCAAGAGAAAGCAACCAACCTTCTCTGAAACCCCCTCAAAGGGAAAGAAAGAAGGAAGAAAGAAAATACCACCACTTGATTTTCCATATACATGATCATGGCGGAATTCTTTGTATATGTAATAATTAATTAATAGTATGAAAACAATAGGTGATTTTGGTGATAGTTTGATCAAAATTGGCCCAACAGCTTGTAAGTTATAACGAACCATTAGAATTAGGCCCAGAACTTGGTGATGTAACTTGTGGGTTATAATTTATATAAATGGCTCTAGCAAATTTTCAAAGCTCATGGAAACAGGTTTCTGGTTCAAAATTGACTTCAGCCCAATTGCCATATTTGGAGGCTGTTGATTGTGTGAGTTGAGTTGGGCCACCAAATCTCACTATTGTGTGCCAAACTTCATTGATTGCAGATCATCAAGTAATTGGACTTTCAAGTCCTATGAATTATGTGAATGATGCTTAAACTAGGCAATTTCTGTGGAACTTGCATAGCAATTCTGCAAAATTTCATATTCTTAACCAAGAAGAATTACATATATGGTTGTACTAGGAAACATAGAATTACAAACACAAGTAGCTTAATTTGCTGTTAAATTGCCAATCAAAATTTAGTAGGCCTTTGTGATTTGGAACTGATGATCAGCTTTTGATAATTACTTCTGTCAAATTTTCTCTGACCACTTCTTTACATGCATGTTTGCTTTCTGAGCCTGCAATTTCCAACCAAATAAGATTCAAAATGTCATGAAATTTGACAGAAACTTGATGAAGATTCAAGAGACAAAATGTAAGAAAAATTGCTTACCTCCTTGTCCCAATCACAGCGCATGGTAATAATGGCCAATATGACAGTTTGAACTGCTGTTCCACCAAAGATCATTCCAGCCCAAATTCCCTACAAACATTTCATTTTCAACTTCTCAATCTTCACATATAATGGTCTCATTTCATGTCTAATACAAAAGAAATTAGTGGTTAATTACCATTACTCCAAGGTCAAACACCCATCCCATCAAGAATCCAAGTGGAACCCCAATCAGATAATAGCAACCCAAATTTATGTAAGCCACATAAGATTGCCAACCAGATCCCACTGCCACTCCTACATTAATGAAAATCCCAAAACCAAAATTAATATAATCATGTTCATTATTATTTAGGTGAGATTTCTGTATAATTGGGTAATTAATAGTTTACCTGATAGAATTGGCTGAACACTGTTGAGGAGAATAGTGAAGGCTAAGAGAAGTGAAAGCTTGTTTACTGCTTTCAATACCTCTTCACTTGTGGTAAATATATAAGCAAACTTATCATGAAACACCATAATTAAAACCCAGAAGAAGATTCCAATTAAACTTGATGTTGCAACTGCAACTATTGTTGCAAATTTTGCTCCTTTTCCATTCCCAGCTCCAAGCTCATTTGCCACCCTCACTCTGCAAATATATCAGATGACAATAAATTACTACTTAAGAACCCTACTAGAAGCTGACATTTTAGCAGGAATCACATGACTACTGCAATATCTTTGTTCTTGTTTGGACATGTGCATCAGTTAAAGATTTTGTACTTTGTGATAACTTTATATGCTAAAGCCAAATTCATTACCAACTTCTGCAAATGTGGCCAAAATGGATTAGCAGATTTAATGAAGAGTTCATCTTCAAATTCGTTTTTTCCAATTATAAGATCCAAGACTTCCCATGTGAAGCCCCTGAAGAAAATATCCCAGACCCATTTTTGTGTTTTTTTCTAGTTCTTTTTTTCACTATTATATATCAAATTTCCAAGACATAGCATTTTGTTTTTCTAAATATCATTATCATGTTCTAGTACAATAATGAACTGAACATCAAAAAAAAAAGTACAATAATGAACTTTTGTTATAATGTATATGAACTTTTCCAAGCAATTAGTATATTAAATTGGACCAAAGAAAACGAAATGATGACAAATTTGACTTATCAACTAGGAGTTAATTAGTATTTTATTTTATATAGTATTTGATAATCTACTATAGTTTTGTTGTTTCTTTGTCAATGTTTTTAAGAAACTAAATTTATGAACACCTTGCCAATTAGCAAGTGTTTCTTGTCTTTTCATTTCCATCAACATCAAACAAAACATTATTAATATCATCATGTGGAAGGAAAAAAAAAAGAAAGAAAGCAGAAAAAAAGTAAGAATCAGATAAAACAGGATGAACATGATTGAATTGGCGTTTTCTTGGTAAGAAATTCTACATCAGCCACCAATCTAGACCTTTCTAAATTATCATATCATATATTCTAAACAGACGTACATAGAATTTTCTCATACATGAATCATGATGCTTCTACTATTTATAGAACTTTAATAAATAGGAAAATCATGCTGATATTGGCTTTATCTTTATGAATTAGCATGTTTCTGCCCACATATGTTATATGGTGCTAAAACTGCAAGTAATTGTAAAGGGCTCCACCAGAAACCAAATACTATACTATATGGTTCAAAACTCTGATTTAGACTCTTTTTTAAGATAACACAAAAAAACAGAAAAAAAGTGTTTGGACTCAGAATTCAGAAAGAAATGAGAGTTCTTACCCAATTCCTGCAAAGAATCCAAATGGTATCATCATCTCCCATCCATTAAGTGTCATGCTGCCAGAATAAACCAATCAAAATTGTCCACAGATTCAACAGTAAGAAAGAGGTTTCCTTTGCATAAAGAAAACTCTGTTCTTCTTATTGAAAATGAAAGGGTTTTTGTCATTTTATTTACAAAAGTTAATCAGTCAAAGACGAAAACTTACCATACTGACAAAGCATCCACGGCAATCTTTGCATTTTCCAGATTCCCAGTCATCAAGATTAATACTCTATAATACCAGTTCTCCAAGCTGTAACATTTGATTTCATTTCATTTCATTATAAAATAAGAATATTGATCAGAATTCAAACTTCAAAGGGAAAATGTTAAAAATTATATACCAAAGCATGACACCAGAAGCAGCAGAGAGTTTAATGAATTCCCAGAGCCCAGAAAATGCTTCCATGGAGAAACCAGTCCAAGTAAGAGGGCAACCACCACAAACAGTATAAGCATAACAGCCAAAAGTCAGAACCCACCATGAAAAATTCAAGGTAGCTGCAGTTCCAATAACCCCAAACTTGAAAGTATACACAAAAAGCCAACTGACAAAGATATGGACAAGGAGAGCCAAAAGGGAAACCCAAGCTATAACTTTGTTCTTCAGCTGACTCTGCAAGAATCTCTGCAGGGGAAACTGGAAAGCAAAGCTGAAATGAAGTGGAATCATCCACATAGAAACAACACCAGATAGCTCTGCAACATCTGTAGGCTGTCCCAATAGTTTCAAAAATGGGGAAGCAAATAGATATAATGGCAAAAGGAAGATACAACAAATGAACAGAACAATCCATGAACGTTGCATGTATACTCCCAACATGTAATACTTCTTGGCTCCAAATGCTTGCCCACATAGTGTTTCAAGTGCACTTGCCATTCCCAACTAATCAAAACAAGACCAGAAAAAAGAGAACATCAGAAAAATTTTCGTTCTGTTTTAAGTTTATAAAATTCACAGAGTAAAAAGATCATATATGTGGTGTCTATGACTATACCAAGAGGCCGAAGTCAAAACCAACGATGACATTATTTGCAATGGAAATGGCGGCGAGCTCGGTGTCGCCAAGGTGGCCGGCGAAGGCTTGGGTGATAACCAACATAGAGTAAGAAGCAATACGGCTAAAAATTGCAGGGCCAACAATCTGCCATAGTTTCTTTGATTCAATCCATACCCTTTTCGGAAGAGATTGATTTTCATCATCTTGTTCTGCTTTCAAAGCTAAATCTTCAAGCAAAGGAGCCTTTGCTTCCTCCAAAGCACCGTTACTCGACATAATTTGAATAAACTCGATGAACTTGAAAAAACTTGATTCTAGCAGCGAAATTTATTACAGAAATTGTGAAGAAAGAATGTTCAGCCACGTATTTGAGTGACACCAAGTAGGTAGACTTCTTAATGATATGTTCTTCCTGGAAGCTCTTGGCTCCACTTCCAAGTGATGAGCTAGAGAAATAAATACTAATGAGTGGTGGGTGTAATTAATGAAAACAGTGATTTATCACGTATACAGTTACATCTGTAGATGTCATTGCTCACCGCATCATATTTTTGTCACCATATATATCAAATTATCACACCAAACAATAATTTTTTTTTATTCCATAGCAAATAAATAAAGTATAATAAATTATTAGTATAGTAAGTGAGTAATATAAAGAAGAATTTCTTCTTACCAAAATAGCAGCCTCTTGATTTGGTTATAGATAAGCACTTAAAGTAAGTTAAGAAAACAGAATTTGACTATTGCATTTTAAGCTTCAAAGGTGTTTAAATGGTGAGGAGGGTTTGGCTAGAATCTATAATAACTGTAAAAATAATGCAAAAGAATGGGGAAACCAATCTGGGTTTATGGGAAACTGGTCGATCCCATAATTATTACTGTTATAGAAATTATTACAAGACTCTGCAAACATATAGATTCCTTTAAGAATCATGTAGAATTGTCTTTAGGAGGGAATTGTATACTTACGACATGTTTGGTCCACACTCCATATTCAAGAGGTTAATAGTTGTGCATGATTGGATTTGTTTGGTTGGCCATTGTTTATGGAATATATGTCCTTAATTCCAGAACTTTCAGGGTTAAGTAGTTATAATTAGGCAAATCATGTGTTTTTGCAAACACTAATTAGTTATTATTAGTAAAATAACAACACAAGTAAACATTACAGAATATTCTACTCAAACTGACTAAGAGGATTAGGGCCCTTGTTAATTGCAAAATTACAGAATAAGTTAATTTGATAATGATTCTTTTTTGGGCCATATTTAATAGTGTTTGGTTCGGAATATGAAGCATGGTGCGCTAGGGAATCCTTGTAAGCTGTGAAGGCCTCGACTTGAGCGCATTAAAAGTTATTGGCGTCTTCCTTTGAAGGCTATTAGCCTACGGCCCAAAATGTAGAGATACATGGCTATTGGTATTTTTGCTAAAGTTCCTATCAACTTATCAAGTTGCATCAAAGCATCAACTACACACATATTTTTGTCGTAAAAAACATATAAGGTTGCGTTTGGTTCCTGGAATGTAGTGGGAAAGTGTGGTAAGTTAGGTATGAGGAATAACTTTCCCATGTTTGGTTGGAGAAATCTAATTTTAGGTGGAAATATCATTCCCACCTAAAAGGGTGGGAAAGTTAACTTTCCCATGAAAGTTTTACTATTTTTATCTTGATTTTCCTCTTATACCCTCAAATTTTAATGACTTTCCTCTTATACCCTCAAATTTTAATATCTTATGAACTATTTAATCTTACCAAATTTTTAGGATGAAAGCTGGGATTAAAGGTTGTACTTTGCACACCTTGGGAATGTCAGATTCTGACGTTAATCAAACATGGTAATCCGATTCCCAAAAAACAAAAAATTTACACTTTCCCACTAAAATAGCATTCCCAGGAAAGAGGTAGGAATAACATTCCCACATGATAACTAAGATACCACAAACCAAACATAACCTAAAAGATATGGCAAAAAAAACATATAAAAGATTCCCACTATTCAAAATCTATATATTTTTTTTAAGGAATTAGAGCTTAATACAATTAGCTGAAGCATCCGAACATTTGACTCAACTGATTATTTGCATATTACCTAGATATGATGAGGTCTCAAATTCAAGTTTTTTTTTCCTTGTTGTCCTTAAAGGAAGGAGGAAAAAAGCCAAAAACACTTAAACAATTATTTGAACTATATAGTAGCTAGGCTTTCAATGATTATAGAGATTAGAGTGGTGGGGGGCACTTTTGGGCCAAATAAGAAAAACCCAAAGAGGCAAGTAGACTTGTGTGGGCCTTAGATGCTAGGAGCAACAAGTGGACCTTCAACTACACACCGATTGTAAGTCTCCGCAACTTCATTTTTAGGAAGTAAAATTGATTAAATTTGAAGCTAAAAGGCTAAAAGCCGGTTGACAATTCACAATTTGTAGGAGAAAATTGCAGAAAGAAAATAGAGATTCCACTTTTTTTTTTTAGCATCAAAATAGAGATTCCACTTTAGTTGAGTTCTCTCTGGCCATTAAAAAAAAAAAGTTTTTTTTGCCAAAAAAAAGAAAGTTAGTTGAGTTCTCTATTCATTACATGGGAAGTGTGGATAAAATAAAAGGACTGAAAGCCCAACTAATTGAAATTTTAGAAGAACAATTCAAAAGCAAAAAAAAAAGTAAAAGAGAAAATTATTTATAGAGAAAAAAAAACATATCACTTCATTTCATAGGCAATTGCCACCAATCCTCACATCAAAGCTCTCTCATTGGCTATTAGAATTAGAATCAGAATTCATTCGTTAGAATGGAATTAGAAAAAGGAATCAAACAAGACAGTTAATCATGGCCACATGTCCTTGCTTTACTGTCTCGGCAAATATTTCTAAGTAATTATTATTATCCTTTACAAATTTGTATGAAAAATTCCAAATTTAATATTCCTTCTAGTCTTTGTTTGTAAAGTCAAAATAATGATAATCATGTTATCTATAAACCTCAAAATTGAATTTTCATACCAAGTAATTCTAAGTTGATTATTATTTCCTTGACTTATATACTATAGTAGAAAAATGTAGAATACATACGGGTTCTTGCTTTGTTCTAGTGATTAGGCTGATGCATTTAAATCTAAAGGACAAACTTTTGAGTCCTGATCAGAGGCTCCGTTTAGTAGAGCGGTGCAGTAGCGGTGTGATTGACACTGTTTAACAACTGTATAAATGATATAACACTGTACAGATTAGATTAGGTACTGTACAGATGAGATTATTAGAGCAGCGATTGAAACGGAGATTACACTTAAGACTCCATTTGATTGGTGCACCGGTCCACCGGCCAAACGACCGGTGAATCGGTGCACTAAACATGACCTCAATCAACAAAATGTAGAATGCATTAAGCAAATGGAAGCCTCACACAGCAGAGCCACCGGTGGCCGGTGGGTGGTGCCCAATTCTTTCTAATACTTTACAGCTTCTTGGCGGTGGAAATGTGTGTCTTTTTTTGCCCAATTTTTTTATTATTTTAAGTCAACATTAAAAGATTAAAAACCAACATCCCCATGGCCTTCACATGGCCACATATGTTACATAGAATAACTTATTCAAATTGAAAAGCTCTTATTCATTCATCATTTGTTGCATCTCAATTCACAGCCAAATTCAATGCTGTAAATTTCTGAAAAAGATATAACCATAATTGGTTTTTATTCTATGAAGAAAATTCCATTTTCCTTTCATAAATGAACAATATCTCTTTTTCCCTTAATTAACATTAACCACTATCCTAATTAGCACTAAAATGTCAAACTCTGCCTATTGAGAAAAGGACAACTACATTTTAGTTTCAAATTAACAATATTTTAGATTGTGCTTTGAACATGCCTCTTCCAATGGCTATCATACATGTGAAAAAACAATTTTTTTTTTAAAAAAGTCATTTTTTCTTCAATGTTGAATCACATTTCATCCAAGTGTCTAATTCAGATTCAATTCTTTGAAAATAACATTAAACTTAACATTACTTGTAAAAATTAATTACTCCAAATGAAAGAAATGGAACAAAAATAGTAATTAAATGAAAGAGATGGCATTGTTTAGTAAAAAAGAATAACAAACTGATTTTATTCAACTGTTATTAGATGTACACCAGCCCAATCTCTACAACCGTCCGATTCTCATCAAATGATACACATGTCAAATCCACCACCAATATAAATCAACCCATCCAAACCCAAAATAATAGAATCAACATCCATACATAAACAAATTTAAATTAAGAACAAAAAATATAAGCGACCAAAAATAAGGAGAAAAAAAAAGAACACTACTCAAAAGAACATAAAAACAAGATGTCCTCAAGAATCATGATCCAAAAGCCCGCCGTACAGCCTAAAACGAAGCAGCAGCAGCAGCAGCAGCTAGGAGCAGCAACTCACTTCTTAAGCCAAAAGGGCGGCGAAGAAAGTGGCGGCAACAGTTGCACCAAAGAAAACACCGGTGGAGGAGGCGGCGGAGGGAGGAGGAGGGACTTGGTCAGCTGAAGGACCAGGAGATGGGGAAGCACCTTCTGGGGTTGGAGCAGGTGGGGAAGAGAAAGGTGATTCGCTTGGAGAAGGAGTTGGGGAAGTGGTGGGGGATGGGGTTGGGGCGGCGGAAGGAGAAGGAGTTGGGGTTGGAGTTGGGGTGGGTGATGGGGTTGGAGTGGGGGTGGCAGCCGGTGGTGGAGTGGCGGCGGGTGGTGGCGAAGTTGTTGGTGCAGGGCCAGGTGCTTGAGCCATGCAAGAAGTGGCCAAAAGACCCAAGATCATGAAAACCTTGAACATTGTTGAACTCATTTTGAAGAAAAAGGAAACTAAAACAAGAGAATTGAAGAAGAAAAGAAAAGCTCAAACTTTGTTGAGATTGTGAGAGAGTTTTTGGGAGTGATGGAAGTGAAAAGGAAGAAGGAGGGGAATATAAAAAGAGGTGGAGAAGAAAGTGGGAGAAAAAAGGAAGAGGAAATAATCAATCACAATAATGCAAGAGAGATTCTTTTTTATGATTTGTTTAATAGTTTAATAGTAATACACAAAAACTATACAAAATGCAACATATATTTATAATACATTTATACTACATGCAAGCACATTATAACATGATGGGGCTAGCTAAGCAATGTGTTGGATTCTTTCCTTTTCCTCTCATTTTCTATGAAGTTTCTTCAAGGATCAGGTACAAAAATTTTTGTACCTAATCAGTAATTTCTAGGATTTTGACACCTGTCTACATTAGGGGGCATTTAAGTAAAGTTTTACACGTTTGTAAATTTTGGATTATGTTTCAAAATTCAATGAGGTGAAAACTTTGACTTGATTTACCTTGTGGATTTACTATATTGCCCCTTAAGTTTGGACATTTGTCGGTTGCTAAGGTAAGTAAAATGTCCCTTTCTAGAATTAGGATTTTCACATACACAATTGTGTTGAATAATATAAAAAGGGAAAACAAAATTGGGTCACCTTCCCTTCACAGATTGTCCTCCGCGTTAAACTTTTCAACAACTTCCCTAATATGGTCGGTGATATTACTTCATTGCCACTCCCTCCCTTACTTTGAATTTTTCTTTGGTTTGCTTGTTTACACACAAATTCCATATTCAAATTTCATTTGATCATAATTCATATGTTTCCGAATGATCAAGAATAAGTCCAAACTTGGGTTTTTTCAGTACAAGTGTCAAAATCATGGCGGTTTTGATGGATGGCGACTCCATATTAAGTCTAACTAAAAGTATGTATAAGTCGTATTAATTCATAATTAATCTTTATCAGGTCGAGAGCGCGAAAGAACCCTTTATCCTCCAATAGATACATTTGCACTAATTCTAGACACAATTATAAGATGTTTCTTCAATTTCATCTTATAGATAATTTCTTATATATTTTGAAGAATTCATAATATATCATATATGTTTGTTTAGATTGGATTAGCTGGGAATATAGCCGTTTTGTGGGGATAATTGGAGAGAGAGAGTGAGAAAAAAAGGAATAATTAAAATAAAGTAACCGTTGCAAATGGAAAACAACTAACATGTTCTAATTTGTGTGCCAAAAATGTGCATGTCTTGTTGTCGTGGTGTTAAGACAAATGAAAATTTGAGATTAAGAGGAAGAGAATTTGATAAAATTGAGGTCTTGGTTTGTGAAGGAACCGAGTTACTTCCTTTGCTTAGACGACAAGTGTTTTTGGTTGGGGGTGTAGGGGACACGTGGTGAGTTTAGCAAGGTGGGTGTATGAAATTAAGGTGAAACCATGGATCAAGTGCTTGACTTGTGACAGAAAATGGAGGCATGTTATGGTTTGGTTTGGGTTAGTCAAATTTTTATATATAAAAAATAGGGTTAAGTTAGCTAAATTATGATAAATAGGAGCTGGCAAAAGCTGGCAATTATTGTTAGACAAAATGGGGAGAAAATGAGAACACTCAAAACTGGCATATGCTGGATAGTGGACATAATTAGAACTATACTAATAAATTTTTTAAAATCTTATATGATTGATGGACATTTGAGCTGCTTACAAGTTGGCATTATTGCTGAATTATTGACCCTTTTGTTGAAAAGCATAAACTTCATATCATAATTCTTAATCTTAACCCAAATTACAAATATCGAAAAGTTTTTTCAATTGTACGCAGTTGTCCCTGTTGGAAGACTCATCCACCATAATTAGGTACGCGACACGGATCGAATCCGGATTAAACAGGGAGCTAAGCCCTAAATACCGGATGGGATAAAAAAAAAGAAAAGCTTTTCCAATCATTAGTTTTAGGGTTTAGAGAGTATCTTTTTCAAATTATTTTGAAGTTTATTTCTGTTGTTATTAGAAACAAAAAAATCCTTCAAATAAACCTGAAAATGTGGTGATGATAGAGATTGGAGAGATTCTGAAAATATTTCTTCAACTAAATATATCACAATAGTGGTTGTTAAAAGTTTAAAGATAAAAATACTCGAAGATTTGATTAAATAAAATGAATCTATAAGAATAAAATTCAAAATTCTTAATCCAAAGTTTGAAAGAAAAAAATTTGTAGGACACCGTTAATGATGATGAAAGAGTTGAGTTTGTTTCGATTCATCTCTATTTCTTTACCACACGTGTTATGAGTTTTGACTTCGATCAGTTCAGTTTTTAACGTTGAATTATATTATGGTGTAGTTTTTTTGTTACAACTGCTGTCTGCTGTCCCAACCAGACATGAAAAATGGAAATTAAGATTGGGTTAACCAGTTTAACTGGAATCTAAAAAAAAAAACTGTTTTTTTTTTGTTTATGAATCATGGCCTCGAATTCTGTGAAAAAAAAAAAAAGAAGAGGAGAGTTGGGTAGGTCCACTGACCCAGCAAAGGGCACATGTTCGTTAACAAGTGGACAACCAAAGTAACCTTTTTATAATGATTTTCCAAACTTTTTCATGAGTGTCTTGTCGAAGTAGTTTTTATTTTTTTTATTTTTTTTATATGCCTTTAAGTTTTAACTAACCAACCTTCGATTCGACCCCTGTTTCCAGGGAATTGCAGGACCATTCTTCAAGGCCCCGCCTTGTTGGTTGAGTTCATGTTCATGGTTCATGGAAGAATTAAACTTCAACAATTGAGATTAATTCTTCGATTCCATGCAACTCCAATGAACAATTAACTTAATCATGATTAAGCTTTAGGAATGGGTAGCATTTGGCAAGGCTAGAACTAGAACCCAAACCAAGTGCCAAGAGGGTTAGCCACACCTAGAGACTAGGAAGGATGGGCTGGGCTCGCTGACCATTGAAATTTCAAAGCTTACCTTCAACTATTTACTCGACACCCATAACTTTTCATTTAAAGGGTCTAATTAATAATTTTCTTCATATTATTAACCCTTTCTGCTATCCTGTAATCATATTAAATCCCAATTAATTCGAAGTTGAGATGCATTGGATTTGATACGGGAGGAAGCTCTATTTTTACCCTTGTTCTACTAAAGGATGAAATTGGGGTTTGAGAAAAAGTCCATAATAACGGCTAGTTAATTAGTTTAATGCAACTAATAATAGGCCAACAAGTTGATCTTTTCACCTTCACCCAAACATTACAAAATTTGTGGAGGTGCAGGATTTGGTCCATTCAACTATACGGAAGAAGTAGTAGTCTATTTATTTAACTTAGAAACTTTGAGAAGAATTAATGATTGGACATGATATGTAAACAAGTACATATGGTCCAAGAAAGTATGGAAAATGATTTTTTGTCTTTAAAATTGTTCTGACTTTTAAACAAAAGCTGCTGCAAGAAACATTACCTTCGTCCTCTTCACTGGGTCAAAATGCCATCTTGCCTAAGAATTTCAATCTGTTTTGTTTTCTAAGTTAGCTAAACTAACTCCCCAATCTGAACAGACCAAATTTATCAGTCTCAAACCTGGATTTGGTCTTTTACTCTTTAGTCTACTTGTTGTTTTGGGCCTTCTGATGGGGGCAATCAAAATCAATCACTAATCTCTTAAATGAAAGATTTAGCTGTTAGCAGATATATAGGAACATCTAGTTGCATGATGACTTAAGGGACAGACACTAATTGCTGAGCCCACAAAGGCCAAACTTAGTAAATTCAGCAAAATCTTAAATTAAAAGCAAGAAATTGGAGTATTTCTACTGAACAAGCTTGAATTATCATATATATATATATACACATCGAAGGCAAGGTTGAAGAAGAAGCCTTTCTGTCAGAGAACTAAATTACTGTAACAACTAGAATATATGGGTTTCATGTGCAAATCCGAAATGTTGTAGCAAAACACCTAGATTTGCATTCACAATCATATATAATAGCTTCAAGTGTTCTACTTGGCATTATTAAACAGCCAAGAATTAGCCAATTATCATCTTTTGAAGTACTTGGACCATAAGTAGACTACGGTGAAACATCCGAGACCAAAGATTATCACTTGCAAAATATGATTTGATCTCTGGTTAGCAACGGTTCTGTTCAACCTCTTCATACCAGTTTTTACTCCTGCCTGAGCTCTGCTCATCAGCATTTGCTGTAGGAAGAAACAAACTAGTTGTTAAAAGTAATCATCTATGAAAAGGGTATATTGTTTTGTAAAGCAAACCGTGACTCTAAATGTCTTAGAGAGAGAAATAGGCCTAAAAGTAGTTATTGAACCTAGGAAGTCCAAAAACTAACAGTTTAAAGAGCTCAAAAAATCTGTAGTGCTTACTAAGATTTTGGTTGAGCATAAACTGCTCCTTTATTATGTTTTAGTTTTTTGTTTTGTAAGGAAAACTACATAAGGGTCAAGTCAGGGAAAATTTACCAAATCAGAGACAAGGTCATTCTGAGACCGTGCTTCAGTTTCAATCTCTTGTGCCACCTGTGGATCAACAGTTTGAGTAATAGTTCGAAGTACATAAGCAAAGACTTCTATGAAACAGGGAACTAAAGAGAGAAGGAAATAATTAAATCAGCATACTTAACTTCAATTGACTGAGGAAAACATACGCAATAAGGAACTAGATAATGTTAAAGCCATATGATACGAATACAAGTTCTCACTATCATGCATTTGCAAAGCTTATACATAAGCATTAATTTAACTTTCTAGACTCCCCTTTCCTTGTTACCTCTTGGTAACAATATATGAAGCAATATTCAATATTTGAATTCTTGTACAAGCACCTAATGAAACAAATGCTGCCATAGATTCCATTAAACTCTTGTGCCAAAAAAGATTCCATTAAACTCAAGAATACTGAATTACTGATGAATGATCATAGAATATTTTAAGTGAAGAAGGATAAAAAAAAAATTTTAACTTCACAAACAAAGAGCCTCGAACAAGGTTGAGATTACTCTTCACAGACTGTGTAGTAATAAGAGCTATGAATTTACTCCCATGCAATGTTCAAGTAACAGACAAAAATTAAATAGGTTCAACGAATTCTGCTAAAATGCTTCAAAAGACAGCGGCCATGGACGATTAGAAAACTCTTTCAAACGATTCAATTACCATACTATTATCAATGAAATGATGAGTGCTGGTAAACTGAACACTTTTGCTGACTTTTGCTCCGGATTTCATTATTAAAAATAAAAAGCCAATATTTAGTTTTATTCCCTTGTGATGCTCTTGAGTGTCAAGGATGCTATGGGGTGTAGTTCTCGTCAAATGTTTATTTTGCTTCAATTTACTCACCCACCCAACATGACAAGAGTAAACCTGAAGCAAATGCGTCTAGAACATAATGACAATTCTTCAGTTGCTAAATGATTAAGTGATTGGAAACTGCAATAAAATGGCAGTCACCAATTTAAATTGCACCTAATAAGAGCATGTTGCCACTTTAGCTATCAGCTAATTAGATAAAAAAAAAAAAAAAAACCCCATAGGAAACGAAAAATTACAGTGGATTCATAAACAAGTATTCAAAATTGTGCCTTTTTTTACTCTCATATGCTAGAACTGCAATAGCCTTTTTCAAAAATTTGCCATCTCTATCCCAATCAAAAAAATAAAATATGAAAATCCCATTAATTCAAAAACAAAACCCAGATTTTATATTGCATCAAAATTCTTAATAAGCAAAAATAAAGCACATGAAAGGGGAAAAAGAAAAACCCAGAAACTCCAAGAAAATAAAAATTTTAACTTACGTGTTTGAGCTGCGTAACTTGTTTGTGCAGACCCGAAATTTCTTCATCTAAATCAGCATGAACTGGATCAATCCTCAACTGGATCTCATCGGAATTAGCCACGGGTCTAGCGCTGAGGCCCTCTCTGTTATATAAATAAGAAATCTTAAATTAAATTAAACTAAATTTTCATGCCAATAAGAAATCTGATAAAGGTAAAACAGAAATGGAAAAAAAATTAGTGAGTAATTTGAAATTCTGAGTACCTTGATCTGTAAGGATTCGCCATTGGAGGGATTTTACTTCAGACTGAAACAGAATCAGTTGAATCATGAACTATACCCCTCACCTGCTTCTGATTCTCTGAGTATATAAGTAACGGTTTATGTTTAACGGTTCAGCCCAAGAGAACTGATAGCCACCCGGTTCAGCCCATGTCCATATTGGGACAAACTTGGTATACTAAAATAAATTGGGGAAACTGGATCAATTTTGGGCCATCTTTTAATTGGCTAAATTCGGTTCAGATTAACGTGGAATTTGCATGCATAATGAAAGGAAGGGTTTATATATAGGATAATTATTTAATACACTGACGGTGTAAATTTTGGATTCCACAAGTAGGGTTGTGGAGTTGAGCATGTCCATTTTCTGAATTAATTAAATTTTAAATATTTTAATCTAACTAGGGGACACATGTCACCCTTCAAGATCCGCTTGTGCAGTCTGCTAAACTCCATTTACATCGTCAGTGGAGTTTAGCATACTGCACAAGCGGCTCTTGAAGAGTGACATGTGTCCCCTGGGGACTAGATTGAAATATTTAAAATTTCATTAATTCAGAAAATAGAAATACATCAACTCCACAACCCTCTTGTAGAGTTCAAAATTTACACCGCCGGTGTATCAAATAATTACTCTTAAAGGAATACCGAACAGTTTCTACTAATATTTTAAGAAAAATTATACAATACAGTACACTATCAGTGGAGATTAGCATACTGCACATATGGGGTTAAGGGTTGACATGTGTTCTTAAGGGGATAATTTTGAATTTTAAAAACAAAATTAATTCAGAAAATGGACATGTGTCAACTCGTCAACCCACTTGTGGAAGTCCAACATTTACACTGTCAATATATCAAATAATTATCCATATTTTAATCCAAGTAGATAAGAAGTATTTGTTGGAAATAATTGTGCTCGGAAACTTGTCACCTTTGTTTTTTTTTTTTTTTCAGGAAAATCCAGTGTTGGATAATTAAAAATAAAAAAGTTGACAAGTTGAAAATACTTAAAATATAAAAGAACTTATATATACTAAATAGTATTTGAAAGACCCAGGAAATTTACCAAAGGCCCCTTTTGAGGATCGATGAGGAGGCTCCATTTGAACTTTTTTTGTCCTTTTCTGTCTTTTCTCACTTGTCAAATTACTAAAAAGACCCTAAGTTAGTTTCTAGCCAGTTCTTGCCCTTGAGTCCTTTTTTGTAATTATCCTTTCTTTACACATAAATGTTATAATAAATTATATCCCCCTTAATTATCTAGAATTGTAACCTCTCTTCAAGCCTTTCATGTCCATATGAAGAAGAGAGTAAACTTAGTTTTTGTTTAAGTGCTACACACTTTAGAGGAGGAAACAAAATTGAAGCTATTGCACCTGTCCATGTACAAACTAATATTTTTAATTTATTGCTAACTTTAGGGCATATGCTCAATGTTTTTTTTAGAAATCATATGCTCAATGTTAATAGTATAACCATTTAAAGATGCAACACATTTAAAATCATAGTACAAAGAAATAGATTGCTGAACGCCCGACGCGCCAGCGTGGGCCGATCCACTTGTAGTCATTAAACACTACGACTCATAATAATATCATAAATCCAAAAAAAAAAAAAACAGAAATATTCTAACTTAATTTGAAGGTTCTACTTAGAAAGCATAATTAATTCGCTTCCTATAAATAAATAAAACACATAGCGAGTATATAGTTCCATCATGTTTAGGGTACTGCTGGCACTGCAACATAATTTGCTGCTTCTTCTTCTTCTTCTTCCCTCATTCGAGCTTCTTTTCTTATCCGAGCTTCGTCCCTCAAATCTGTGATGATCATTACAGCGTCTTCCTTCATCTCCATCGTCTTTGTAACGGTTTCACACACCTTCACCTTTATCTTGTGACAACTATTCAATAAAAAAATTTATATAACAATAAATTACACGATATATTTATTGTGAAGATTCCCACCATTGGTGGAATTTTAAAAACAGAAAAAGAAATCCATAATAATTTTTCAATATTCAAGACAATATATGAGTTGTTTTAGTGAAAGAAAAAAAAAAGTGATGGAACTTACAGATTATAAGCACCGTATGCAGCAAGGGCAAAAACACTATAAGCACATGCAAAAACACTGAAAATAACTGTAGTAATAAAAATACAAAGATGCAAAACGAAAAGTAAGTATGACAACATAAATTACAACTGCATGGCAAAAAAAAAAAAAAAAAAAAAAATTCCTACCAATACCGTCGGGAGATACTTCTACTTTTACCATCCTGCGGTAGAAAAAGCAAATTGAAACAATTTGATGATAAGATTTTCATCAACATAATAGTGAAATTATGAATTAAAATTATAAAAATTTAAGAGAAATCAGTTGTTTTAGACTTACCTGGAAATTCGGAAAAATTAGCTTGCAATTATAACTATAATAATAACTATGAACGCTAACAAGAATTTCGAACTAAGGAAAATTTCTCAAAGGGTTTTAATTCAAAGAACAAGCATGACTTACAAATAAGATAATGTGTGCCTTTAAATAGGCAAAAATCCAAGACTTATAATCCAAATTCAAATAGGAAAAAGAATAAAAATATACTACTAATAATTTTAAAAACTACGAAATATAAAGATAAAATATTTAGATATTAATTATAATAATAATAATTATTACTATCAGTAAATTTATTTATTATTATTATTATTTTTATTATTTACTTATAGTAAATACTAAATCCTATTAGTAATACTACTACATAGTATAATATAAGATTGACCAATAAGCAACAAAATCTCACATATACAGGGCCAGGCCGAATCTTATAATTTGCCAAAAAAGTAATTGGACCTCCCAAGTCCCAAAATCCAAGGCCAGGCCAGGCCTCAATTTTATTTTCTTTCTCTATTATTCCATAAAAAAAAAAAAGAAAGAAAAGACTTATTATTGTTGCCACTTGCCAGTGCTAATTTAATAGCATCAATCAATTATGGTTGCCAAAGCTTACTAACCCCACTGCTAGATCTTCAATAGACTTTATTGAATTAGCTAGAATTTGGCTTTGAATTATTGAAACAGGGTATTTATAAGCTGCACGAGCCACCAACCATTCTCAAGCCAGGCATTTCAAAGTTCAAACAGGAATTCTGGAAAATGGGAAGCCAAATTCAGAGGAAACCCAGAATTCTTTGCCTCCATGGATTCAGGACGAGTGGTGAAATACTGAAGAAACTGGTTCATCGATGGCCTGAAACAGTGCTTGAAAAGCTGGATCTTGTTTTCCTTGATGCTCCTTACCCTGCCCTAGGCAAGTCTGATGTTGAAGGCATTTATGATCCTCCTTACTATGAATGGTTCCAAGCCAACCAAGTATGATTTTTTTTCCCATGTAGTATATTATTTACTTACCAGTTCAAGTCTGCAGTTTCATTTTTTTATCAGAAAAGAATAAAAGATTGTCATTTTCGTTTTCTTGTTGTTCCATGTAGGATTTCACTGAATACACAAATTTTGAAGAATGTCTGGCATATATTGAAGATTATATGATCAAGAATGGTCCATTTGATGGTTTCCTAGGCTTTTCCCAGGTAAGGACTAAGAAATACTTGGAATCTATCTGAGAAAACACTTTCCATTTCATTTTCTCTGCAACCAAACAATGTTTTTATAATTTTCATTGATTTCAGGGAGCAGTTTTAGCAGCTGCCTTGCCTGGGATGCAGAGAGATGGATTAGCCCTTACCAAAGTTCCAAAAATCAAGTTTGTGATACTTATATCAGGCGGCAAGTTTGGAGGGTTAAAGTTTGGACATACTAAGCTGACTTCAACAGCATTTTCATCACCTGTCGAATGCCCTTCTCTCCATATCATAGGTTATAAATTCAATCCCAAATTTCTGGAAACACTGTATAAATCCTGCATTTCTGATTATAACAATGGGGTTGCAGGTGAAATGGATTTCCTGAAGCCGGCATCAACTGAACTCCTGGATTCTTTTGTGGATCCTTTTGTGATCAATCATCCTAGGGCTCATACAGTTCCAAAACTAGGTATACACAGATTTTTTCACCAAAATTGCTATAAATATAATCTTAATTCTTTTCTAATTTTTACTTTCTTTTTCCCAGATGAGAAAAGCATGGAGGTGATGCTTGCCTTCATTGAGAGGATTCAGAAGACCATACCAACTGATGATGAGCCACACATCTGCTTAAATGCAGAAGCTAACTAGTTTTCTTTTTTTAATAGTCAATAAATCAAATACCTTGTAATTCATATTGAATTAATGTTTACAAGGTGTTCAAACTTAAAAGCAATGCTATTTTTAGTATCTTCTATTTTCTCAAGTTTTCATTTCTTCAACATTTATATTGCACCATAATTTAACTTAACCCAATCTAATTTTACTGCTTCTTAATGGAATGAAATAATATTTCATATCTAAACAAAATGACCCATGAACAAAGACTAAGCTGTAAATTCGGATTAATCTTAACAAAATTGCATTTAATGATAGTTCATAAACTATCAAATGCGGCAATCCGTCTGTCAAAGCCCTCAACGATCATTCAACCTCAATTTCAAGGTTAATCAGCTGCCTTGCCTGGGATGGAGAGAGATTGTGTAGCCCTCACCAAAGTTCCAAAAATAAAGTTTCTGACTTCAAACGGCACTAAGTTTGACTTTGGCTGAGCTTATCTACATACCACAGGTCAAGATCTTGACTTGACATTAAAGTAGAGCTTAGCTTTGAATTGTAAAAACATGGTATCCTTCAAACAGGAATTCTGAAAAAAATGGGAAGTCGAATACAAAGAAAACCCAGAATTCTGTGCCTCCATGGATTCAGGACAAGTGCTGAAATACTCAAGAAGATGGTGCTTCAATGGCCTGAAACTGTGATTGAAAAGCTGGATCTTGTTTTCCTTGATGCTCCTTTTCCTGCCCAAGGGAAAGCTCCTATTCAAGATCAAGGCTTTGACCCTCCTTACTATGAATGGTTCCAAGGCAATCAAGTATATGATTTTTTTCCCATATATTACCAGTAAATCCCTCTGCTTTTCAATTACTACATTTTTTATTTTCTTCTTCCCTGTAGGATTACTCTGAATACACAAATTTTGAAGAGTGCCTAGCATATCTTGAAGATTATATGATCAACAATGGTCCATTTGATGGTTTCCTAGGCTTCTCCCAGGTACTTGAACAATTTATCTGATTCCAAATTAATTTTCTCAGGAACCAAACAATCTTTTACAATTTTCATTGATTTCAGGGAGCAGTTTTAGCAGCTGCCTTGCCTGGGATGCAGAGAGATGGATTAGCCCTAACCAAAGTTCCAAAAATTAAATTTCTGATACTTATATCAGGAGCCAAGTTTGGTGGGTCAAAGCTTGGACATACTAAGCTGACCCTTACAGCATTTTCATCACCTCTCGAATGCACTTCTCTCCATTTCATAGGTTTTAAATTTATAATTTTTTCTGATAAGTTGGAGATATTTGAAGCAATGTTCATCCATGTTCTTTAACTGAACTAAGTCAACAAATTACAATGGGGATGCAGGTGAAATGGACATTGTGAAGCTGGAATCAGCAATTCTCCTGGATTCTTTTGTGGATCCTTTTGTGATCAATCATCCTGAGGGTCATACCATTCCAAAACTAGGTATCAGGATGCTCTAATCCTATATTTTCACCATATCTGCTATATATATGTTCTAAACTCTTTGTAATTTTCAATTTCTTTTCCAAAATAATTCCCAGATGAGAAAAGCATGGACGTGATGCTTGGCTTCATTGAAAGGATTCAGGAAATCATACCAACGGATGAGCCACAGATCTGCTTAAATGCAGAAGCTTACTAGTTTTTTTTTTTTTTTTTAATTGCGAGTACGTAATAGTCAATAAATCAAATCACCATGTAATTCATGTTGAATTATTGTATTCACGGAATTAAAAACAATGCTATTATTATTAGGAAACCATTGTTTCTATGTTTTCATTTCTTCAACATTTATATTGCAGCATAATTAAACTTAACCCAATCTAATTTTACAGCTTTTTAATGGAATGAAATAACATTTCATCTAAACAAAATGACCCATGAACTAAGACTCAGCTGTAATTCTGATTAATCTTAACATAATTGCAATTAATAAACTAATAGTCCACGCTAATAAACTGTCAAATGCGGCAATCGGCCGCCTATCAAAGCCATCAACGATCATTCAACTTCCCAAATCCCATATTTTTGGTTTAGATAAGGCCCACGTGCTCAAATGTTTCTATAAGTGGCCAACGACCCAATATGAAATGAACAGTAAAATTTTTCACTATTAATTCTATTATTATTACTTTCTAAAACAAAGATTCTGTGCCGACAACAGTGGGAAATCCATCGAAAGGAAAGGAAATACTGTGAAAATCAATCTTATCTGACATACAACTAGTAGGAGGAATAGGAAAACAGGGGAAATGTTGGGAAGTCAAGCGCCGAGGAAACCCAGAATTCTATGCCTTCATGGATTCAGAACCAGCGGTGAAATTTTGAAGAAGATGATCGGGAAATGGCCTGAAACGGTGCTTCAAAACTTCGATTTTGCTTTTCCTGATGCCCCTTTCCCTGCCAGAGGAAAATCTGACATTGAAAGCCTCTATGATCCTCCCTATTATGAATGGTTTCAAGTCAACGAGGTTTGGTCTTTCTTTCATCTTAATTATCTAACCATAGCTGATAAAACCAGTTTCCTCTGTTTTGTTTTGTCTTTTGCCAGTTCGATGATACATAGATTATAGTTCGGAAAAATTGAGGTTTTGTTTTACATTCTTGTTCAGGTGGAGTGTCTGAATTTTGAGGAGTGTATTGCATATATAGAAGATTATATGATTAAGCATGGTCCTTTTGATGGCTTGCTGGGCTTTTCCCAGGTTGATGAATTGAACCCTAAAAACTAAAATCTTGTATATATATAGCTATTTTTCTGATGGGAATTACCAATAGTTAGCCAATTTGAATGAATTTCAGGGTGGAATGCTAGCAGCTGTAATTCCTTGGATGCAAGGAGAGGTATGCAGAAATTTCTTTAACTGTTGAAAATCAGTATAGTGATGATTGTGGTTAACTGATATGCTTGAATGATTATTTACAGGGTGTTGCTTTTACAAAAGTGCCAAAGATAAAGTTTCAGATCATAATATCAGGTTTCAAACTTCGAGAATTGAAGTCTGGGCCACCCAAGTTGCTTGTTAATTCATTTTCAACTCCAATGGAGTGTCCATCTCTCCACTTGATCGGTAAGTAAAGGACCCATTTCTGCAATTACTGTTTTTTACTTCATTTTCTTCATTAATGGCTGATAATGTCAAATGGTAAATCAGGAGAAAAGGATTTCCTGAAGGAAACAGGGTATATTCTACTAAAATCATTTGTGAATCCCTTTGTTATTCATCATTCAATGGGGCACACCATACCCAAACTTGGTTAGCATTTTTTACCTTAAAAATAAACTTTATATCCTTTAGTAATGTGCAGATTCCTCATTTTTGACCTTTGTTTTACATTGTATAACAGATGAGAAAGGCCTAGAGACTATGCTCAAGTTCATTGAGATAATCCAAAAGATGTTTCAACAAGATTTGCAGATTGCCTCAGGGCCTAGAGCTGCATTGTAGATTGATCTTTTGTCTCATTTCCCATTTGATGTGTAAAAAAAAGAAAAAGAAAGAAAGAGCATGATAATGATTTGATTAACATCCAGTCTCTATTCCTTTTTTTTTTGGTGATCTTACTTTTTTAGGAATAGATCATTGATTCAAGAAGTAATGAAGAAGAGTTAAACCCCTTTGTTCTAACTGGTGTTTATATCAAAGTTTGATGTCTGATTCAATGAATCTAAGAGTAAAGTAATTCAAGATGCTGCACTTCTTGATTGGGCTGAAAGTGGGAAGAATATATTTTTTTTCCTGTTCAAAGAACATTTGGATTATTCTTGCTAAATCATGATCTTGGTTGGTATCCTGCTTGAAGCCTATGTTTTTAAAGGCTGCACTTTCTGAGAATTACCAGCTTCCATAGCAAAATAGTTGTCCATTGAGGAAACTACTACAACAACTAATTAAGAAGTGTGAAACAGGGCATTCAGCAACAAATGATTGAACAGTTGAAGATTCATCACACAAAAGAAACCAACTGATATAATCTTGTCAAACATCTTACATCCCCTAAATCTGCACCACATGGCTAAGAAAAACTTTTTCTTTCTCTTTTGTTTAATAATAAAAAAAGACTTTTGTTGCTTGTCACTGTCAGTGCTAATTTATTATGGTGGCCACTGGCCAAAGCTTACTGACCCCACGGCAAGATCTTCATTGCACTTGTTAAATTAGATAAGAACAATGACTTGGCTTTGAAATATTAAAATATAGGGCATTTCAAACAGGAATTCTGGAAAATGGGAAGCCAAATTCAGAGAAAACCCAGAATTCTTTGCCTCCATGGATTCAGGAGAAGTGCTGAAATACTCAAGAAACAGGTTCTTCAATGGCCTGAAACTGTGCTTGAAAAGCTGGATCTTGTTTTCCTTGACGCTCCTTTTCCTGCCCAAGGGAAGTCTTATGTTGAAGGCATTTTTGATCCTCCTTACTATGAATGGTTCCAAGCCAACAAAGTATCATCTTTTCCCTCATATAGTATATTATTTACAAGTATCAATCCTGCAGTTTCATTTTTTATCAGAAAGTTAGAAACATCATTTTCGTTTTCTTGTTGTTCCATGTAGGATTTCTCTGAATACACAAATTTTGAAGAATGTCTTGCATATATTGAGGATTATATGATCAAAAATGGTCCATTTGATGGTTTCCTAGGCTTCTCCCAGGTACTTGAATAATTTATCTGATTCCAAATTAATTTTCTCTGCAACCAAACAATCTTTTCATAATTTTCATTGATTTCAGGGAGCAGTTTTAGCAGCTGCCTTCCCTGGGATGCAGAGAGATGGATTAGCCCTTACCAAAGTTCCAAAAATTAAGTTTGTGATACTTATATCAGGAGCCAAGTTTGGAGGGTCAAAGTACGGACATGCTAAGCAGCTGACTTCAACAGCATTTTCATCACCTCTCGAATGCCCTTCTCTCCATTTCATAGGTTGAATTGAATTCAATGCCAAATTTCTGAAAAATCTGTATAAATCCTGTATTATTTCTGATTATAACAATGGGTTTGCAGGGGAAATGGACATCCTGAAGCTGGCATCAACTGAACTCCTGGATTCATTTGTGGATCCTTTTGTGATCAATCATCCTGAGGGTCATACAGTTCCAAAACTAGGTACCTGGATTTTCACCATATCTGATATCTGGTATAGATATATATTCTAAACTCTTTGTAAATTTCAATTTCTTTTCCAAAATAATTTCCCAGATGAGAAAAGCATGGAGGTGATGCTTGGCTTCATTGAGAGGATTCAGGAGACCATTACCATACCAATGGATGAGGCTCAGGCACGGATCTGCTTAAATAAAGAATCTAAGCTATAATAATATTAGTCAATAATAAATCAAATCACCATTTTTGTTCATGTGGAATTAATGTTTTTCACTGTAGTTAAAACAATGCTCAATATTCTTCCATTAATTGTTTCAATGTTTGCATATCTTCAACGTTTGTTCTACTAAAATCATTTGTAGAGATTGTGAATCCCTTTGTTATTCATGACTTTGATGCATCAATGAAGAGGTCTATTATTTTATATATGGGCATATATATAACATAGTCCTAACTCCTATACTACCAGAAATTGATTATTTAAACATCCCCAGTGTTGTTAATATTACTTAAATACAAAATACGAGGAAGACGTGTTTATTAATTTAATAGGCAACAGGTCAGCAGCATCAATCAGGGGCTCAAGTCTTTAAACCTCAAAGGCAGCAAATCACTTGCCCTGTTTATTTTTATTCATCCCCTGTCTTGACTCTTGACCATGGCTAGCTCAAAAACTTTTGACGTCACAGTAATAGATCTGGAGAAAGTAGACCAAGGGTACCGAAAAACCTACGACAAGCTCGACGAAATGTTGCCAACCCTTGCCGAAGGCGAAAACTGGTTGGCTAATGGCGTTCAGGTTGTCCAGTACCAAGGCTTTTGGCTACCAAAATTTTGCGTGCAAGGAATCATGTTGATCCAAGATCACTTCAAGCCTCGACCAACCGATATCATCTTGTCAACATTCCCTAAATGTGGAACCACATGGCTAAGAGCCCTCATTTTCGCCATTATCAACCGAAAAAAGTACTCTTACGATTTCCAAAACCATCCCTTGCTCACGACGAACCCACAAGACTTAGTCCCTTTCTTTGAAATGCTCATTCACGAAGGTGGATCCACTTCCTCCATCGAAACCCTTCCGTCCCCTCGGTTTCTTGCAACTCACATTCCGTTTCCTTTGATCCCAAAATCCATGACTTCGTCTTCGTCCGGCCGTTTCGTTTACATATGCCGTGAGCCTAAAGATGTTTTTGTTTCAATGTGGCACTTTATGAACAAGTTGAGAGCCAAAGAACTGGCCCCACTTTCACTAGAAGAAGCCTTTGACTTGTTTTGCAGAGGGGTTACCTTCGCTGGACCCTATTGGGATCACGTTTTGGGGTTTTGGGAAGCCAGTTTGGAGTCGCCGAACAAGGTTTTGTTCTTGAAATATGAAGATTTGAAGAGGGAGCCTTTGGTTTATGTGAAGAAATTAGCATATTTCCTGGACCTACCGTTTGTGGCAGAGGAAGAGAATGAAGGAATGGTAGAAAAGATTGTCGAGTTGTGTAGCTTTGAGAATTTGAGCAATCTAGTTGTGAATAAAAATGGGAAAAATACACCTGGGAAAGGGAAACATCCTGGTACCAATTCCGACTTCTTCAGAAAAGGTCAAATTGGAGATTGGAAGAATCATCTGACACCCCAAATAGTTGAGGTTTTGGATAAGATAATAAAAGAAAAATTCCAAAGTATTCGATTGAATTTCGATTGAGTTTGGTATTGTTTATCTTGAGTTGTATGTTTTAATCCAGGAATTCTGAATAATCTGCAAAATTTGTTTCTTTCATGTCATGTATGTGTGTTAATTGTTATTTCAATCATGTAATTGTAATGAGAGAAGCAATTGTCTAGCTTATAATTTATTGGCGCTAAGCTTGATATGAGGCCCATGGGTCTCTACAGACAACTATATTGTCATGTGATATTTGATATTATTATAATATAAAATCCTACGTCTCTTTTGACTTTTTTTATATCAACATTAATTATTTTTCTCAACACTAATGAAATGAAATATTATAAAAGTCCATGGATCGATGCCCATTTGTACGAGAAAGACAAACTACGTTGAAATGTTTTTGACACTAAAATTAATTATCTTAATGATGGATCCATATGCATTTGGAAGTATTTTACATGCAACTAGAAGGTTAAATGTTTAAGTCGCATTTTGCCTCCTGAACTTCTACCAGTTGGACGTTTTGTCCTATGAACTTTAATTTTGGGTAAATTGCCTCCTGAACTATCAATTTCAACCTCCGTTACCCTTTCATTAACGGACCGTACAAGTTCAGAGGACAAAACGTCCAAACCGTACAAGTTCAGAGGGCAAAAAGGGTATTAAGCTGTCTGACGTGACACGCCACATCGGCGCCGTCCGTTAATGAGGGGGCAATTGAGGCTGAAATTGATAGTTTAGGGGGTAATTTGTCCAAAATTAAAGTTCAGGGGACAAAGTGTCCAACTGGTATAAGTTAAGAGGGCAAAATGGGACATTTGCCTGGCCAAATCAGACGGCTTAAAAGCGGCAGCGCAGATAGATCAGAAACTAATATGACTACCTCAAAAACTCAAGGCAGCATATGACTGGATAAAAATCCTTTCCTCCCATTTTTTTGCCCTACTGTGCCCCATCCACCAAATAATGACACATGTCCTTTTTTAGTTTTTAATGTTATTCCTTGTTTGTCTAGTTAAATTAAATTTTATATTTTCATTCTAAAACCCTATGGGGAATGTATTAAAATTTAGGACTAACCCTTATATATAATTATTTGTTGTTAATTTGGAGCTAAACCTGATTTTAATTGAGATTTTTACTATTTGTTAAAACTCGAAAACAAACAAGGTATAATACTAGGGACAAGTGACATAATTTGATGGATGAGGCACAATAGGGAAAAAATGGAGGGGGGGGGGGGGAGGGGAGATTTTAATTCCATACAAGATTTGTGCCCGTGTCACATGGCACGGGTAAGATCTTTTGCATTTTTGTTTTTCGTTTATTATATGATTGAAGTTTTAAATAAAAGGGCAGATGAAAATAAACATGATGAAGCCCAAGTCTACGGTGACCCAAAAATGAAAAAAAAAAAGAAAAAAAAAATAAACGTGTCAGGCAATGAGACAATAGAGAGTAAAATACAGGTGTCAATAACATAGGGATCCATATGTCAATTTTCTAGGAACAGTTGGTGTTTTAAGGGATTCCTTTTAATGAACAAAAGGTTTGATGACTTGCCCTGTTTTGTTAATAATCAAGGAAAACAGGGTTTTGCTTTCTCAAAAGTGTCAAATATACATCAAGTTTATGATAATATAATATAATAATAATATATATGTTTGGGTTTAAATTTCTAGCTAGAGTTGAAGTTTGGGGCAGCCTAGTAAAAGTGTGTCAACTCTCTCAAGGATCAAGGGCCTCAAATCTGATGTTTTTCCATTTAAATCTTGACCAATTGGAACAGATGATAAATGGAACTTAACATGTCATTTAAACAACATTTGGATTATTATTCTTACTAATAATAAATCAGACTCTCTTTTCTATTAATTGGCTTGATAATGATTCATTAAGATCGGTTTTCTCATCTATTTCTTAGGACTAGATCATTGATTCAAGAAGTAATGAAAAACATTAAATCCCTTTGTTCTAACTATTTAATTTACCAATATAATGATTTGATCAAAGTTTATTGTGTGATTCAATGAATGCAAGATTAAAAAGTAATTCAAGATGCTGCACTTTGTAATTGGGCTGAAAGTGGGAAGAAACCAAATAATTTGAGGAAACTACTACAACAACTTAGAATTGTGGAACAGGGCATTATTCAGCAACAAATAATTTGAACAGTTCAAGATCAATCAATAATCAGACAAAGGAAACAAAAAGTAGTGAAGTACCATCCACTTGTTTGGTTTCAAAAGCAAAACTGGGTTTAATTTTCTTATTTTCTTTCGCTCTCTCGATCCTTCAGATTTTCTGTCCCACTTTTGCTGTAGCCAACTAAACCCTGTTTCTCTCGTGACTCTTCTAGCGTTATCTATTTTATTTTTTTCCGTCCCCTGTTTTGTTTATAAAATAGGAGACTTTGTCTCAGCTTTTCTCACCATAATTCCTTGTTTCAATTATAGTAGTAATTCATTTCTCGTCCTCCCATGGCTAACTCAAAAACTTCTCAACTAGATGAAGGCTATGAGAAAACCAACAAAATGTTCGACGAAATGTTGCCAACCCTGGCTAAAGGCGACGACTGGTTGGGTGACCAATTTTTCCAATACCAAGGCTTTTGGCTACCAAGTATTTTCGTCAAAGGAAGCATGTTGATTCACCAACGCTTCAAGCCTCGACCAACTGATATCATCTTGTCATCATCCCCTAAATGTGGCACCACTTGGCTAAGAGCCCTCATTTTCGCCATTATCAATAGGAATTCTTACGATTTCGACGAAAACCATCCTTTGCTTAAATCAAACCCTCGAGACTTAGTTCCCTTCTTGGAAGGACTCATTCACGAAGGTGGATCCGCTTCCTTCCTAGAAAGCCTTCCGTCGCCGCGGTTTCTTTCATCTCACCTTCCTTTCTCTTTGTTCCCAAACTCCATGACTTCGTCGTCCTCAGCCTCTGCTTGCCGTTTCGTTTACATATCCCGAAACCCTAAAGATGTTTTTGTTTCAATGTGGCATTTCATGAACAAGTTGAGAGCCAGAGAGGGATTGCCCCCACTTTCACTTGATGATGCCTTTGACTTGTTCCGCAATGGGGTTTCGTTGTATGGACCCTTTTGGGATCACGTTTTGGGGTTTTGGAAAGCCAGTTTGGAGTCACCAAACAAGGTCTTGTTTTTGAAATATGAAGATGTGAAAAGGGAGCCATCGGTGCATGTGAGGAAATTGGCAGAGTTCTTGGACCTGCCATTCTCGGCAGAGGAAGAAAATGGAGGAATTGTGGAAAAGATAGTGAAATTGTGTAGCTTTGAGAATTTGAGTAATTTGGATGTGAATAAAATTGTCAAAGAAGAGAAAACCAGGAGACATTTTGTTAGCAATCCCGATTTCTTTCGGAAAGGTCAAGTTGGAGATTGGATAAATCATTTGACACCCGAAATGGTTGAGGTTTTGGATCAAATCACAAAAGAAAAATTCCAAGGTATTGGATTGAAATTTGATTGATTCCTAGCTATCTCATTTTTCAATATTCCTAAACTTATTATTCATGCTTTTCAAGTAATCCAGATTTATGTTTGAAACCAAGAATTTCTAATAATATTTGTAACTTAATTAATGTCTTGCTGTCAATAAATGTTGGCTAGCTTTGAGTCATTAGTGCCTATATCCGAAATTATGTCTCTTCATCTTAACCTTGACCAATTGGAACAGATGACTAAGGTATAGACTATGCTCATCAAGTTTATAATTAAGAAAAAAAATTGGTATAAATGCCACTTTGCACCATTAAGTTTATATGGGTTACTACTTTGCACCTAATTTTTTTTTTTATCAAAACACATCCTACAGACTATAGTTTTATTTTTGTGCCACTTTGCACCCTCTGTCACGGTAGAACAAACGGCTCCATACGTGACATGCCATATGTATACAAAAAATACCACGTGCCACATGTAATTTTCTTTGTTTCACTTACATGGCGGCTATAATTAAAGCCACATTGTATCAAATTTGCTTCATCCTTTTGTTTGAGAAATGAGCGAGGACATTGCCTTTCAATGCCGACGATCAAATCTAACATCCAAAGGGTAGCAAAATAAAAGAAAATTTTTAGCCATGAAAGTGGCAAATAGCTTTTGATCGGTCTGTTAGCGTCCACAAAGTTTCATGAACAATTGCTTTGGGGGCAATTGTTAGGGCCGGACTTAAGCAAATGAGCCGAAGACTATTTTTGGACTTGGGACGACTATTGGGCCAAGGATGGTGTAGCGGAATTAAAAAAGAACTTATAGTTAATGAAAGGGCTGGAACTTAGCATTAAATAATGGGTGTTACTAAATACCGCCCTATTTTACTAGTCACTGCCCCCCTTTGGACTATTTTGCCATTTACTTTATTTTTCATCAAACTTTAAACTTTTCAATTCTCTCAAATTCTCTCAACCTTCAAACTTTCAAAGCTTAATCATTCAAAATAATTCAAGTAAAACAACATCAAAACTCATACACAAAGATTTTTTCGGATTGAAAGTATGTTTTTTTTTAAAAAAGAAAGAATTTTTTTTCTATTTATCATTAATCAAAGATTAAAATCCTCTTGCTAATATTGACATATTCATACCCATTTAAGTTAAATGAATTGTCCAACCAATACTTATTAAAAGAAAATCTAAA